>JAXDDX010000325.1:0-52500 GCA_034670405.1 Hoplostethus atlanticus | reverse complement strand
CCATCAGAAAGGTTACATTGTATCCAGAGGAAATGGGGATAAATAATGACATCAAAGGAAGAGAGGAATACATCATCACCAGTTTACATTCATATCGGTTAAAATGACCCCTGACCTCCCACTATATATTTTATATATATAATAATATATATTATATTTTATTCCCACGTTATATTTTTATCTTTATATTCTATATTTTATTTATTTTCCCACAGAGATCAGTTAAGTTTCATCATATCAGTTCATATCCATATCAGCTGTATAGAGGCTTTCAGATGATGTAACGCCCTCTGGACGTCCTCAGCTCTGTCTTGTTGCTAACACATCTGATTAGCACACTAGCTAACGTATCTAGTAGCAGCTAGCGTTAGCAGTGGCTAGTAGTCCCATGTTAACAGTAACTAAACTAGCCTGCTGGCTAGTTAGCTAGCTACCAGTTAGTTCAGGTGAACTAGCTGACTCTTCTCCAGCTCCAACTCAGAGTGTTTTGGAGTAGAGACTAGGGCTAAAGACAAGACAGTTTACTGAGTCACAGTAACCTACATTTGGAGACAAACCTACCTGATCACACTGATCACTTTTACTGAGAACGTTACTGGATGATCTACAGACACACCACAACAACCTGGTTCAGATTTGGTTCAGACAGTCAACTGGTTCTACTGACACATTAACTAACAGACTGATCCTGGATCAGATGGTTGGTAGGTGGTTGGTGATCAAACTCTATTAATGTACAGTACAGACTGGTTTCTATAGATGTGATAGACCAGTACAGACTGGCTTGGAGCATGTGGAACTGGGAACACTGTGTGTTTCCTAATGAGAAGTAGCACTGTAGCGCCCCCTGCTGATTCTGACTGCTAAATGCTGAGAGTTGCTTAACAAACAGTGTACTAGCTTAACAACATCTTCCCTGTTTGTCTACCTGTCTGACTACCTGTCTGTCTCTCAGGAGTGTGGTTGATGGCGTAACAGCGCCCTCTAGCGCTCTTAATCAGGTAATACACCCCTACTGTCTGTCAGCAGTGAACTCGCCTCAGTTAAATCTGCTGCTCACTGTGGATAGCAGAGTTGGAAAACAATGAATACACACATACATTCTTCTATTCTCTATTTTAAAGTTGCTCCATTCATCATGTTACCATCAGTACATCATCACATCACTACTTCTACCTGGTATAATGACTGTAACCAGTGAGACCATGGTGGAGACGACTGGTAGCCTCTACCTCACCAGTGGTACTAGTGTTTCTCCACATTAAGACTACATTTCCCATAAGTCCCGTTGCTGGAAAATGACACATGGAGCAACTTTAACCAATCATGGTTATTTGAGTCATTATGGTTCCATAGAGAAGCACTAAGAACCTCCTTTCACTTGGTGTACTGACAACTCGTCCTATATCCCCATGTTGCTGTCTCTCTCTCTCTGCTACCTCTTTCTTTCTTTGATTCGTCCCTTCGTCTCCTCAGAGAGCTGGGGGAGGAGGGGGAGGAGTAGAGCGGGTGAGGAGGGAGGCTCAGCTCGCTGCTCTGCGGTACGAGGAGGAGAGACAGAAGTCGCGCTCCCTGCAGAGAGACGCCGTCATCAGCTTCGTTAAGGTACGACCGAATGGAAACGAGCTTGAAGTCACAGAAACTGACTTGCTTTGGTAATTCAATGTAATGGTGTCTTCAGAAAATAAGCAGGGCTTTTACTGCCGCACCATGCTCTTCAAAAATCTGTTATTGGTTGAATTCTTATGTTCGCCTGCTGGTACGCCGTGAAGTAACCACTAAAAATAAAATACAAATAAATCAAATGAATAAATAAAATAAAATTCATTTTCCAGAAAGTAGAAGTAGTGGTATTTCGACATAAAAATATAAGAAAAATTAAAAAGATTTTTTTTTATTTTTTAGAATTTGTTGTTAAATTGCTATTATATATTATGATCTGGAGAAATAGCTAACAAGGTGAAAGAGTAATTTCTTGCTTTAGAGAGAGTAATATCAGCCAAACAAGGTCATGGGAGTGTTATGTTGAGTGAGTGTGAATCATCATAATGATAATAATCATAAATGTGTTTGTGTTTGTGTGCAGCATAAAGCAGCTCAGAGTCCCACCAAGTCCAGTCCAGACAGCGAGGTGAGGCTCTGTTGTTGCTCTGTTGGTGACCAGGTCTTTAACTAGCTGGTTAACTGAACTAAACTGAGCTCCCGGTCATGTCTGTCCAGTCTGTGTGTTGCTCCACCTTGCTCTTTATCGGGTATCCGCTGGTCCTTAAAGGTCCTTAAAATAAGTTATCTAATTTTACGGTATTAAAAAGTAGTATAATGTCCCGTTCTTAGAGGTCTTGACAGGCTTCTTGGTCCACTCTTAGATGATTCCAGAACAGGCTATTTGTACATCCTGTCTGCTTTCTGAACACAGTTGGAGTTCATGTCACTTCCTGGTTCCTTTTTCTTATTATTTTCATTCATAGTTTCATAACTTTCATCAGCTGTTCACTCGGAAACAGTCGGCTCTAGCAGCTTTGTTAAATTGGTCTTAAATTCAAGTCTAGCTAATTAAAAAGGTCTTTTAAAAAGTCGTAAGTCTGGCTTCCTGTTAGTCTCAGCTCCTCCCCCTCTGTATAGACACGCCCCCCTCGCCCCAACCCCCCTGGGTTATACTCATTTACCCTTCACATCACGTCTGTCTTGTGTGTGTCCTGTCTGTGTCTGTGTATGTGTGTGTGTGTGTCCAGAACATCTACCCCTCCAGACGATCCACCCACACAGATGACTCCGCCCTCTTCATGGTAAGAGTTTGGCCACGCCCATAGACATATACTAACTAAACTGAATTACAAACTAAAGGTTTCCTTATTAGTCCAGTTCAAATGGACATGATTCATTCAGATCAGCATAAAAACACCAAAACGGGCACATGTACGCAGTAAACTGGTGTACTGGTGTACCGGGACAGTAAACTGGTATACCGGGACAGTAAATTAGTGTACCTGGACAGTAAACTGGTGTACCTGGACAGTAAAGTGGTGTACCGGGACAGTAAACTGGTATACCGGGACAGTAAATTAGTGTACCTGCACAGTTAACTGGTGTACCGTGACAGTAAACTGGTGTACTGGTGTACCGGGACAGTAAACTGGTGTACTGGTGTACCTGGACAGTAAACTATCTCCCTATACGCTATACATGAGGATGAACAGTTTGTTTTCCTCAGCGTTCCTCATTGTCTTTCCTGGACATCGTCAGATTGTTCCAGTCCTGTCAGGGTTCATCTTCAGGACATGGAACTGGACATGGTTACCGGTTTTGGTGCTGTTTTGCAAATCTGAATGATTTTGCCTATTTCGACTGGACTGTATGAATTGGCATGCAACATTATCCACTACACGCTAACTACACACAACATACATGCTGATACTAAAGCACCAAAATACCTCCACACTGAAACCTCCACCCAACCAACCATCAACCCAAACCCCTCTCATAACTCCGCCCACCTCCAGTCCTGCTGTTGACCACCCGTCTACCAGATACTGAGGCCAACAGTAGAGTCAGCTTCAGTTCCCTGATCACCAACATTACAAGCAGTAGTAAGGGGTCAAAGGTGAATGATGATAGTGGATCTGAAGAAAGATGACGGTGTTTTGAGCGTTTCCCTGTGAATGGAGCTGGAGCTCCCTGTTCATGTTGAGGTGTACACCTGGGCCTCAACCCTCAACCCTCAACTCTCCCTCCTCAGTGTCTATCTATAGGACTCTGCTTTCTGCTGAGCTGTGGCTGAACCTGCTGAACCTTCTCTTCTCTCTTCTCTCTTTTCATTTGTTCTTTATTCATTTTTGTGCATTTTGCTTGTTTTTGCTGATTTGTTGCTCGTTCTTTCATCTTTTGTTCACTCTTTGGTTTTTTGCTTTTTATGCTTTTTTGTTTTCTTTATTTTAATTTTTTTGTTGTTGTTTTGTCCATTTGTTGCGTCGTTCTACCTTTTGTTGTTTCTTCCTTCTGGTGTGTGTGTCAGTGTGTCCTGGTGTTTGAGATAGACACTGATACCAACACTATAAAAAGAAGGCCTGGCACACACAGACAGGTGACACACACACACACACACACACACACACACACACACACAGACAGGTGACACACACACACCCAGACAGGTGACACACACACACACACACAGACAGGTGACACACAGACAGGTGACATGTTGTTTCTCATCCTCTGAGGTCTGAATTGATTTTCTCCTGACTTTTGTTAATTTACACCATCAATTTATTTGTCACATTCTTTCTTTCTTCCATCTCTCCGTCTGTTTTTCTTGCTTTCTTTTTTGTCTGTCTATGTGTCCTTCCTTTCTTTCTTCCTGTCTTTCTTTCTTCTTTCCTGTCTGTCTTTCTTCCTGCCTGTCTTGCAGTCTCTAACTGGAGTATCTATGGACGGGTGTTGTTCTCATCCTGCAGACAGCTCCCCCTCCTGTCTGCTGCAGGTACTACACCCTGCATGCTGCTGCAGCTGCCTGCCTGTCTATCTGCCTGCCTGTTTTCTGCCATCCTGTCTGTCTGTAGTAGATAATAACCAGCGATACATTTTATGTAATATCTCTTTCTTTGACCAGTACCAGTCCTCTGTGAGCAGCAGGGACAGGTTTCTGGTTTCTGCTGGTTTCATACCAGTTCCTGTGGTTTGTTGAGTATTTAGTGTTGAGCTGCGCTGGGGTGTAGACTCCTTAAAATACTAACAAGAATAATAGAAATGTCACAAACAACTATCGACTGTTTTGCCACATCCTTAATGTCAACATCTTAATTTAACATTGATTCCCTAGAACAGACAGAACAGTCAGAACAGACAGACAGAACAGTCAGAACAGACAGACAGACAGAACAGACAGACAGACAGACAGACAGAATAGACAGACAGTCAGAACAGACAGAACAGTCAGAACAGACAGACAGACAGAACAGACAGACAGACAGACAGAACAGACAGACAGTCAGAACAGTCAGACAGAACAGACAAACAGACAGAACAGACAGACAGACAGACAGACAGACCAGACAGACAGACAGGACAGACATACAGACAGAACAGTCAGAACAGACAGACAGTCAGAACAGACAGACAGACAGAACAGACAGAACAGTCAGAACAGACAGAACAGACAGAACAGACAGGACAGACAGACAGAACAGTCAGAACAGACAGAACAGTCAGAACAGACAGGACAGACAGGACAGACAGAACAGTCAGAACAGACAGGACAGACAGGACAGACAGAACAGTCAGAACAGACAGACAGAACAGACAGAACAGTCAGAACAGTCAGACAGAACAGTCAGAACAGACAGAACAGTCAGAACAGACAGAACAGACGGTACATGGAAACCAAAGATCAGGATCCGAAGGTCCCAACATGCCAGCAGGACTGTTCTGGTCTGTTGGATGTTTGTGACTGGAGGAGGTTCCTCACCACACCGTCGGCCCCTTCGTACCAGGTTGGACTGTCTGGTAGCGCCACATCTGGCCCAGTCAGCTGATATGATACCACTGCACCGAGCAGCCGAACCCTACAGCCCCACTCTGCCCCACTCTGCCCCTCCCTGCCCCTCCCTGCCCCACTCTGCCCCTCCCTGCCCCTCCCTGCCCTCCCTTGGGGGAAAACACTGCATAGATGTAATTTTTGACATGAAAATGATCCAATTTAAAGATCTTGAATGTCAGCCTCCCAACCGGTATTGGTCCAACTCCTCCTGCTGCTTCCAGGGAGTTGTCTGGGCCTGTCTGTCTCTCTCCCTGTCTGTCTCTCTCCCTGTCTGCCTCTCAGTGGTGTGAACAGGTCTAACTCTGCTGTTGTTTGTGTCTGTTGTCCAGGGTGAAGAGAGGGCCGCCTTGTCCCCTACAGGTAAGACCAGAGTCATCTAACTAGTGCTGGGTTTACAGACACTTCAGTCAGTGAGCTGCAGCAACAGACCACTGGCAACTCGTTGGGCAACGTCCCAGGCAACAGTCGCTGAAAGGCAGCCGGTGAACCAAGCTCCAGAATTGATCTGAGTCAACAGGAAATGTCAACTAGGTGTTCAGAATAGAAAAGGGCTTCTGATGATTGGCTACCTGGACAGGAGACTAGCGAGTTCCCTCCTTGAAAGTCCTTGAACGTTTGAGAAAAATAAAACAAGGCCTTCAAAGTGTTTTAAACTGAGTGGAGGTATAGCTCCCAGATTCACCAGCATGCCTCAGCTCTCCATCACCGCATCACCGCATCCGGATACTTTCCAGATGAAGGATTTCCCCAGGAGTAGCATGAGTCCTTGAATTCCACCAAACAACCTTGAAAGTCCTTGAAGTTGAACCCTGGGCCAGACCTCTAATCAATACCAGACTGTTGAATCATTGTCCAGGCAATGTTGCTCTACAGCGTTGCCCAACGTGTTGCCCTATTGTATCAGCAGTAAGTTACTATCGCTCAGTCAGAGGGAGGAGGAATATTCTGTTAGTTAACCTGGTAAGACCTTAACCAGTATGACTAGTAACCAGGTTACTGGTATGGAAACACATTAACCTGGTAAGCCCTTAACCAGTATGACCAGTAGCAGGTTACTGGTATGGAAACAGATTAACCTGGTAAGCCCTTAACCAGTATGACCAGTAGCAGGTTACTGGTATGGAAACAGAGTAACCTGGTAAGCCCTTAACCAGTATGACCAGTAGCAGGTTACTGGTATGGAAACAGATTAACCTGGTAAGACCTTAACCAGTATGACCAGTAGCAGGTTACTGGTATGGAAACAGAGTAACCTGGTAAGACCTTAACCAGTATGACCAGTAGCAGGTTACTGGTATGGAAACAGATTAACCTGGTAAGCCCTTAACCAGTATGACCAGTAGCAGGTTACTGGTATGGAAACAGATTAACCTGGTAAGCCCTTAACCAGTATGACCAGTAGCAGGTTACTGGTATGGAAACAGATTAACCTGGTAAGACCTTAACCAGTATGACCAGTAGCAGGTTACTGGTATGGAAACAGATTAACCTGGTAAGACCTTAACCAGTATGACCAGTAGCAGGTTACTGGTATGGAAACAGATTAACCTGGTAAGACCTTAACCAGTATGACCAGTAGCAGGTTACTGGTCTTTTCTGAACAGTATTTTGGTGTCTGATGCTTTTAACCCTCTATTGACATTTTTTTTTGCTTATTTTGACTCCGCCCCTAATTTTTTCAGCCAATCAATCCCCTTCTTATCCCAGCTCTGGGGGTGTGCCTGCGTGTCGGTCAGCCAATCAGAGACCAGACAGCTTCCTGTTTCGCCTCAGCCAGAAGGAGGAGAAGAGGAGAGGTAGGAGAGCTGTTCAGCAAAACCTGTTCATTAAGCTGCTGTTGCTAGGCAACCAGTTAAAGCCCAGCCAATGAGCAGTGGCGGTAGCCCAGAGGTTAGAGAAGCAGACTTGTGACTGGTCGATTGTTGTGAAGGACCGTTACCTCTCAGCTGATTGACCAATGGGGTTTCAGACAGACATGTGACCGCTGGTTTTCTCCCCTTCGTCCTCCAGGTGACGCTGCTTCTCCTCCCAACCCAGAGGAGGCTGCTGCTCCTCCTGCTCTCGTGGGAGAGGAGGCAGAGCTGGTGGAGCAGCTCCGCAAGGTCAGTAACCCCCCCACAACCCCTGCTCCAGGCTCAGAGGATTATGGGATGTGATAGTAGACAGTGTAATGTGATAGACTGGACTTATGTATATTGATCTGCCTGTCTCTCTGTCTTCCTGGCTGTCTCTCTGCCTGCCTGTCTCTCTGTCTGCCTGTCTCTCTGTCTCTGCCTGCCTGTCTCTCTCCAGAACATTGAGGCTCGTCTCAAGGTCTCGTTGCCTAGCGACCTGGGAGCAGCGTTGACGGACGGGGTGGTGCTGTGTCATCTGGCGAATCACGTGCGTCCGCGTTCTGTCCCCAGCATCCATGTTCCTTCCCCCGCTGTGGTGAGTACAGCCGCCGGGAACTCTGGGACCAGAGGCATGAAGACGATAACAGTGATGATGATGATGATGTAATAGGAATAGTAATAATAATTAAAGGATAATCAGGAACTGGTTGACCAAATGAGGCTTTTACACACTGGATCAGATTCAGGTGTTTCAGGTGTTTCAGGTGTTTCAGGTGTCTCAGGTGTCTCAGGTGTGTCAGGTGTGTCAGGTGTGTCAGGTGTGTCAGGTGCACTGATTCATCAACATGGAGGGATTTCCATCTCCAGCGTTAGACCTTGGGTTTTCCTTCCATAGTCTCTCTGTTGTGACTTGCCCTCCCTCTGTCTCCCTCCAGCCTAAACTCACCATGGCCAAGTGTCGACGAAACGTTGAGAACTTCCTGGAGG
This sequence comes from Hoplostethus atlanticus, assembly GCA_034670405.1. NCBI lineage: Eukaryota > Metazoa > Chordata > Actinopteri > Trachichthyiformes > Trachichthyidae > Hoplostethus > Hoplostethus atlanticus. Next base: position 44,142 of record JAXDDX010000325.1, on the reverse strand, counting down.
CGTGTCGCAGGATCGGCGTTCCACAGGTAACACAAACACACACACACAAACACACACACACTGATTGTCTTAGCAGCTACAGTAGCTGCCAGTATAGTAACTGAGCTAGGAATAACTAAGGCCTTCTATAAGTTAGTTAACCTGACCACCTGTAACGCTGAACCTAGGAAGGAAACACAAGGAAGGGACAGTGTTGTCACAGTAGCCCAGAACCAACAGATGATACAGTTCCATCACCACCCTGCTACCAACCATCTGATCCATCAGATGCTATGGGTAGCTAGCTAACAAGCTACATGATCTAAACACTAAATCAACCATGTGTAATCTGTCAGCTGCAGGCCAATCAGCTGTTGTTATCAAGAGTCACTGTCCCCTCCTCGTCTTTTTCCTCCTAGAGCGTCACCAATAAATGGATGTGAAGCTTCTCTGCAACTAACAACAACTTCCTGTCTCTCTCTCTTCTCATCTTCCATCCATTTTGGGTTAAAACCAATCCTCTCTTTCTTTAATCTTGTCTTTTTTATTCTCTCACTTCTGTTTCCTCCCCATTTTGCTTTGATCTTTTCCATCCCATCCCCACACACACTCACCCAGGAGAGTTTGTGTTCTGTGGGGGAGGTTCTGGATGGGAAAGGGGGTGGGGTTTACCAGACAGTGGGTGTGTTACTCTCCATGGCCCTGCCCCTAACTGGCACCTCCCCTCCGGTCCAATTGGCTGGCTTCGCCCTCTTCTACCTGTCAATAATGTCAGTGCTGTGTGCTATCTACTGCCACCTAGCACCGCACATCTGAACTGGATTGAACTGGACTGGACTGGACTGGATTGGATTGAACTGGACTGGACTAGACTGGACTGGATTTGATTGGACTGGACTGGATTTGATTGGACTAGACTGGACTGGATTGGACTGGACTGGACTGGACTGGACTGGATTGGACTGGACTGGACTGGACTGCAGGATATCTGACTCATCAGTTCTGCCACCGTGTGAAACTCTGTCCAGTTAGGAAAATACAGTGAAGTGACTTTATTCACCAAACCAAAAGATACACAGGAGTGGTGCAGAGATACGTTGACAACAGACATAGTAGTACAGTAGCTACTGACACATGGTCCAGGACAACAGACCTCTACCAGACTAACATAGTAGTACAGTAGCTACTGACACATGGTCCAGGACAACAGACCTCTACCAGACTAACATAGTAGTACAGTAGCTACTGACACCAGGACAACAGACCTCTACCAGACTAACGTAGTAGTACAGTAGCTACTGACACATGGTCCAGGACAACAGACCACTACAGACTAATATAGTAGTACAGTAGCTACTGACACATGGTCCAGGACAACAGACCTCTACCAAACTAACATAGTAGTACAGTAGCTACTGACACCAGGACAACAGACCTCTACCAGACTAACGTAGTAGTACAGTAGCTACTGACACATGGTCCAGGACAACAGACCACTACAGACTAATATAGTAGTACAGTAGCTACTGACACATGGTCCAGGACAACAGACCTCTACCAGACTAACATAGTAGTACAGTAGCTACTGACACCAGGACAACAGACCTCTACCAGACTAACGTAGTAGTACAGTAGCTACTGACACATGGTCCAGGACAACAGACCTCTACCAAACTAACGTAGTAGTACAGTAGCTACTGACACATGGTCCAGGACAACAGACCTCTACCGGACTAACGTAGTAGTACAGTAGCTACTGACACCAGGACAACAGACCTCTACCAGACTAACGTAGTAGTACAGTAGCTACTGACACCAGGACAACAGACCTCTACCAGACTAACGTAGTAGTACAGTAGCTACTGACACATGGTCCAGGACAACAGACCTCTACCAGACTAACATAGTAGTACAGTAGCTACTGACACCAGGACAACAGACCTCTACCAGACTAACGTAGTAGTACAGTAGCTACTGACACATGGTCCAGGACAACAGACCTCTACCAAACTAACGTAGTAGTACAGTAGCTACTGACACATGGTCCAGGACAACAGACCTCTACCGGAATAACGTAGTAGTACAGTAGCTACTGACACACCAGGACAACAGACCTCTACAGACTAACATAGTAGTACAGTAGCTACTGACACCAGGACAACAGACCTCTACCACACTAACATAGTAGTACAGTAGCTACTGACACCAGGACAACAGACATCTACCAGACTAACATAGTAGTACAGTAGCTACTGACACCAGGACAACAGACCTCTACAGACTAATATAGTAGTACAGTAGCTACTGACACATGGTCCAGGACAACAGACCTCTACCAGACTAACATAGTAGTACAGTAGCTACTGACACATGGTCCAGGACAACAGACCTCTACCAGACTAACATAGTAGTACAGTAGCTACTGACACCAGGACAACAGACCTCTACCAGACTAACATAGTAGTACAGTAGCTACTGACACCAGGACAACAGACCTCTACCACACTAACATAGTAGTACAGTAGCTACTGACACCAGGACAACAGATCTCTACCAGACTAACATAGCAGTACAGTAGCTACTGACACATGGTCCAGGACAACAGACCTCTACAGACTAACATAGTAGTACAGTAGCTACTGACACCAGGACAACAGATCTCTACCAGACTAACATAGTAGTACAGTAGCTACTGACACATGGTCCAGGACAACAGACCTCTACCAGACTAACATAGTAGTACAGTAGCTACTGACACACCAGGACAACAGACCTCTACAGACTAACATAGTAGTACAGTAGCTACTGACACCAGGACAACAGACCTCTACCAGACTAACATAGTAGTACAGTAGCTACTGACACCAGGACAACAGACCTCTACCAGACTAACATAGTAGTACAGTAGCTACTGACACCAGGACAGAAGACCTCTACCAGACTAACATAGTAGTACAGTGGCTACTGACACCAGGACAACAGACCTCTACCAGACTAACATAGTAGTACAGTAGCTACTGACACTAGGACAACAGACCTCTACCAGACTAACATAGTAGTACAGTAGCTACTGACACATGGTCCAGGACAACAGACCTCTACCAAACTAACGTAGTAGTACAGTAGCTACTGACACATGGTCCAGGACAACAGACCTCTACAGACTAACATAGTAGTACAGTAGCTACTGACACACCAGGACAACAGACCTCTACAGACTAACATAGTAGTACAGTAGCTACTGATACACCAGGACAACAGACCTCTACAGACTAATATAGTAGTACAGTAGCTACTGACACCAGGACAACAGACCTCTACCAGACTAACATAGTAGTACAGTAGCTACTGACACATGGTCCAGGACAACAGACCTCTACCAAACTAACGTAGTAGTACAGTAGCTACTGACACATGGTCCAGGACAACAGACCTCTACAGACTAACATAGTAGTACAGTAGCTACTGACACATGGTCCAGGACAACAGACCTCTACAGACTAACGTAGTAGTACAGTAGCTACTGACACATGGTCCAGGACAACAGACCTCTACCGGACTAACGTAGTAGTACAGTAGCTACTGACACATGGTCCAGGACAACAGACCTCTACAGACTAACATAGTAGTACAGTAGCTACTGACACACCAGGACAACAGACCTCTACAGACTAACATAGTAGTACAGTAGCTACTGACACACCAGGACAACAGACCTCTACAGACTAATATAGTAGTACAGTAGCTACTGACACATGGTCCAGGACAACAGACCTCTACCAGACTAACATAGTAGTACAGTAGCTACTGACACACCAGGACAACAGACCTCTACAGACTAACATAGTAGTACAGTAGCTACTGACACACCAGGACAACAGATCTCTACAGACTAATATAGTAGTACAGTAGCTACTGACAACACCAGGACAACAGACCTCTACAGACTAACATAGTAGTACAGTAGCTACTGACACACCAGGACAACAGACCTCTACAGACTAACATAGTAGTACAGTAGCTACTGACACACCAGGACAACAGACCTCTACAGACTAATATAGTAGTACAGTAGCTACTGACAACAGACCTCTACAGACTCACATAGTAGTACAGTAGCTACTGACACACCAGGACAACAGACCTCTACAGACTAACATAGTAGTACAGTAGCTACTGACACATGGTCCAGGACAACAGACAACATTAAGCAGGAGAGTGCACGTGAGCGTGTCCTCTTCAGTAGACAGTGTTTTATCTACCGGCTCTAGTTGGTGATGATTCTTTCAATGTACCAACAACATGTTTTAGCCGCTAGCGCTAGTTGCTAGCATGAAGAGGAGCCGGCATGCTGAAAGACTAAAGCCGGACGGCTGCAGGCTGCCCAGCCCGGTAACGCTCAGGTGCACTCACCTGTCGTCATGTCGGCTCCTTGGACCAAACCTACCGCTCTACTTTCATGTGCATGGTTGTACTTCAACATGATAACCAAGCTCCGTCTTCAAAGCTTGTCCTTCACAGTTACTACCAGACTAGCAGCATCATCGCCACATCAGCACGTCACTCCACTGATACCCAACATCCCTCAACACACCCACATCTCTGGTCACCGCTGAGACCGCTAACTTAGTTGTCTTAGCTCATGTACACAGAATGAACATGGAACAGTTTGGTGGTTTCTGATGTAACCGTCAGATCAGGATACACCAACCACATCTTGGCACCTGACAAGACTCACAGCACCCTGACCTCTGACCTGTGGACGGGGGCAACAGAAAACACTATTTCACAAAAAGTCCCAAAGCAGTGGATCCAGTATCCAGTCTGTCAGGCTGCTGAAGCCAAGAGGAAAAGCCCAAGAGTCCAAGACTGAAATGACACAACCGTTGCCAAATGCCTTTTAGTATGATTCGATTAGTCACGTGTTGAGTGGTGGCTGGGGGGGGGGGTGTTGGAGTCATCCTCCTGCATCTCCCTGCCTTCCCCCTCTGATGTCAAATGGAAATACTACTCAGTTGAAGGCCATCCAGGCTTGATGAAGGAGGATGAGTTTCACCCAAAGCCACAGAGCAGAGATCTGGGATCTGTGGGGTTCTGCCAGTCTATGTATGTCTTCCTTTAACAGTCTAACTGCTAAAGGAAGCAGCAGTGATGGTTTTCTACCGGGCAGAGAACCTAGCTAACGGTGGCTAAATACTGAGATGGCTGGAATATGTCCTTTTGCTTGGTATCAGTTTTTGTAAAAATAAGCCATACAATTCAGAGCAGAACTCCAGAAGTATTTCCCTTTTAACATCCCTAAATATCCTGAGGGCGTCTTAGTCCCTAAACCCAGAGCCCTCTATCTGAAACAGTTGAGCCATTGATCACCAGCAACGCCCCAGTAGTTCCCAGTGTTTCCTGATAGTGCTCAAGAAGCTTGTGTTGCTAGGCTAATAGATGAAGCCAGTAAGCTAACGCTGCCATCCAGAGGTTTAAACTACTATGGGGAGGGAAAGTGACACCTAGCGCCCTCAGCTGGTCACATTCTCTCCTGACAGTCCACATTCATCTTCCACACACTAACAGCTACAGGTGTTTAATACAATATTAACTTCACCAGAACATCATTTTGGAATATAGACCGTAGAGTCATTACCACACAGGATTGTAAAAACTCAATTCAGTGTCATGATTTTAGATAATTTCTTTAATGGAAAAAGAAAGCCTGTTATGTTCACTGTTCCTCTGCGATAGTTTTCTATTTCCCCATGGAGAAGCCTGCCCTGAACACAACCTGCAGGGGGCGGTGTGGTGGCTTCCCCTCCCTGTTGAGTAGCAGCACATTTTCTTACTCTGTAGTACAAACCGATTCTACGGAGGCCCTGAGTGGTCACACGTTATTGGAAAGCGAACTACAAAAAAAATATGATGTGACCACTCAGGGCCTCCGTACGATTCACTGGAAGCTTGAAGTCCCAGAATCCTTGTTGTCTCAACTCTTCCATATAAGGCGTGGTTCCTGCCTGCTGAAGCTCCTCCCCCTGTGCCTTATGTTTGTACTGGGTGGTTTTAAACTGGTTCAGCATCACACCCAAACCTCGCCTGGTCTAGATGGCCTCCAGCCAGGCGAACCCCGCTGAGAAACACCGCTGTCTTTATGTTTCCTGGAGAAGACGCTCTTCTTCTCTGTCTCAAACATCGTTGACTCTGCTCTTCTCTACAGAAAATAAAACACTCTGCACAGCTCCAGGGGTTACTAGCTAACTAGTCCAACCCTGGACAGGTTAACCAGTCCAAACCCAGGAACTGACATTGGACTCGTTTTGGGCCATTTGCTAAAAAACAATCTAGTGTCACCTGACACTTGCTGACTGTTAGAGGGAGGAAGAGCGAGGAAGAGCATGGTGAAGACTTAAAGCACATAGTGAGGCTGAGTGTTGTTGTGTGTTTTCTACCGGACCGTGTGCCTCCAGCAGCTCTGCTCCGTCCTCATGCTGGAAAACGCTTTTCCCTCTGAGCTCCTTGAACAATAAAACAACTAAAACACCTTCATTCATTTCTGCCTCTTTAATATTTGACCTTTGACCTCTCTTTATACTCACAGTAAGCAGACATTTCTAGTGCTGTTATTCTAGACATCCAGTTGGCTGGTACAGGTTGGTGATGTGGACAGTTCATTGATTTCTTCCATAAACATCCTATGGGTCCCCACAAAGATAGAAGTACAGGATCACAGTAACCTTACAGTCCAAGGCCTTGACCTGTCAGTATTTGGTCCTGTTGCTCTGAAAGCTGCTGGCTATCATGTTACCATCAGTCTATCATCATCACATCACTACTTCTACCTGGTAGAAAGACTGTAAACCAGTGAGACCATGGTGGAGACGACTGGTAGCCTCCATCTCACCAGTGGTATTGTTACTAGTGTTTCTCCACATTAAGACTACATTTCCCATCAGCCCCGTTGCTTCCTGCCCCCCCTCCCCCTCCCTGGCGTCTTTGTCTCTCCTGAAGAGGATCAACATGTTGAAGTGATTTCTCCATCTTCCTTTCTCTCCTTCCTCCATCTGCCGTCTCCAGAAACTCTTTATCTTTAGCTCCGTTAGCGCTGGAAGAACAGCGCCCTCTTCCTGTTTGGTGCCGTAAAGCAATCCAGCAGATTTCCCTCCAAATCGACCTGGTGGACACAATGTAGAATACAGAGTAGAGGCTGGTAGAGGCTGGTAGAGGCTGGTAGAGGCTGGTAGAGGCTGAGAGGCTGGTAGAGGCTTGAAATAATCCTGTTTCCTTCCTTTCCCTTCTTCCATTAGTTTCCATTCATCTTTTTATTTGTCATGTTGAGTTGATGTTTGTTTCCATGTTTATTTATTGCTGCTCTTTGTTATTATTTATCTGTTTTGTTGCCATGGTTACTATTATTTTATCCATCCATTGACACTCCTTTCCTTTTCTGTTTTCCTTTTGTCCCCCCATACCTCCCTCTGTTCTGTCTGTCTGTCTGTCTGTCTGTCTGTAGAAACAGTTGTGTCTTCCTCTCCACATCCTAGAGGAGCGAGGGCTCCCCCAGGTGGCGGGAACCGTCAGCGCCCTGCTGGACCTGGCCCCGCCCAGACACCCCATCACCACGGCAACCACGCCTGGCTCCCCCCTTGCCATGTAGAGGACGCTACCACACTCTCACACTCACAAACACACACCACCTCTGCCTTCTCCACCAACACCCTCCATTTGCTTCATTCAAAAGGCGGCCATATTTGATTTGGGTCAGACAAAGTGGGAAACAGGAAACTCTGTTTCCGCTGTTTGGACAAAACATTTAAAATCTCCACCAAGATGATGGGGAAGATTCAAATCAGTGTTAGCATTTACCTTTGTTAGCTTGATCTCCAAACCAGCTAGGTCCATAATGTTATCAGTTTTAGTGACTAGTTAGTGACTAGTTGTCAGCTATAACTTACACAATCAGACCTACTTGGTTTGGAGATCAAGCTAATGTAGCTAAATGCTAAGATTGATTTGATTTGAGTTTCCTGTTTCTGTACCCAAATCAAATATGGCCGCCTTGTGACTGAAGGAAAGTCCCAGGTTCCTGTACTTCTTCTTCTTCTTGTGGAGCGACATTGGTGTCTTCTGTCCTGCGGTGAAGCAGCAGCTAACAGACAGACGACTGACCGCCTGCCTTCTCCAACTACAGACGCTGACCAGCAACAGACGGACAGACTGACGGACGTCCTCTCTGTCAGTCTGTCTGTCCTCTTCCATCTGGAAGGATGTTTTATTTTGCACCATGCTATTAATATTATTCTATTGTTTCTATTTTATTATTATTATTGCATCTCGTTTTTAAATTACATCTTTTATTGTGGTCTCAGTAATGATGACATACTGCTGGTTGAGAGGTAGCTAGTAGCTCATACTGCTACTAGTTAAGAGGTAGGGAGTAGCTCATACTAGTTAAGAGGGAGTAGCTCATACTGACTACTAGTTAAGAGGAAGTTAGTTGCCCATACTGCTACTAGTTAGTAGCCCAGAACACTTTGATATTTATTCTAGATGTTTCAGTAAAATGATGAAATGTCCAATGCCCGTCACTGGATGCTGCTTAGTACACAGTAATAGTGAGTACTATGTAGTACACACTACTTAGTATGAGTACTACATAGAGGCTGTATGAGTACTAAATGGTGGCAGTATGAGTACTACATAGTGGTATGAGAACTGACAGTATGAGTACTACATACTGGCAGTACTGCGTAGTGGCAGTATGAGTACTACGAAGTGCCAGTATGAGTACTGACAATACTAGTCAGGGTTACTAGCAGGCGGTAGTTCAGGACTGAAGACAGACGTGCAGTTTCTTCTTTATTAAATGTACAAACGTATACTGTAAATAAATATGTTGTGTTGCCACGACAACGTGGAGCAACATGGACGCTCAGACAGACGCTGTCCCTCATCGCTGCTTCAAGGATGAGAACAGTGCAGTGACATCCTACTAGTTAGTGCTGGTAACTAGGTGGAGGCCCAGGGGCTTTAATGCTGCATTCAGGTCACAGCTTTTACCTGGGAAATATGACGGTTAAACTCCTCTGCGCTTCTGAAGGCTGATGATATTTTTGAATCAAAGCTACTGCCAATATTTTGTGCCAATATTCAGTATCTTTAAATTTGACCATTTGTGTGTCATCAGTTCCAGTAGTCAGTGTTGGTCAGTGTTTCTCCATCAGGGTGAAAAGTCTCATAGGACACTAAAACTCTCCACTGAAACCAGGATGGTGACAATCATGATAATCAACAACCAATGTAGTATCGATCAATTCTGCAATAACTACTCAAACTGCATCATCACCAGACTGGACCAGAGCCGACATCCCACATCAGTCGAACCCTTTTAGATACTAGAGAACGCCGTAGGGAACGATGGATTCCTTGAAATAAAACTAAAGTAATTTTGTGATCAGATTTCTGGTTTGCTGTAAAACATGAAGTCACGTTTCATCACTACGGTGTTTTGAAGTCACAATGAAATGAAAAATGACTTCACCTTGCCAGCTAATGTGAGATGTTACAATATAAACCTATTTAACAACAAATTACACAAGTATTAAGTTATTGTATTTTTAGTGGATACTTCCATCAACAGATGCTAACAGATACTGATATCCCATTGGTGTATACCAATATTTTGATTGATCCCTCCCTGTGTTATGTCCCGCCCAACATCCTGTTTCAACAGGAAATATGTCAAATTAAGGAAGCGAGGCGCTTTAAAAACAGTTTCATTTGCTCAGGAACCAAACTACAGTCATGGAGTTGGATTCAGTCCAGTTGAACCGTTGAACCTGAACGCAGCATTAACCCTCCGTTCCAGCTGAGTGGGCAGGGGACAGGAGCTGTGATTGACAGGGCTCTTCTCCAATCCCAGGCTACGTGGTGTGACGTTCTGCCTCAGGTTGTGGAAGGAGGAGCGACAGATGATCTTGTTAAATGTCTGTATAGATATTAGTGTTCTCAGCCGTGGATCATGTGATCATGTGACGGATGGCGTGACATTCCACACGTTTACATGTATGACGAGAGGACGGACTGCTTCCACCAACGGTTCTATAACATTTTTACCTTTTAATTTTTACACCTTTTGTTTCTGAGACCATGTATAAAAGATTGAACACAGTTGTATTGAAGATTTGGAGTTTAAGTTTAAGTGCATTAAATAAAAATTCTAATTTGAGTCCGTCATTATTCCTGTTGGTACCTGGAAGTTTTACATCAGCTTGACCGGGTCAGACCCGGTCAGACCGGCAGCAGGAGACCAGATCTGGGCCGGAGTTAATCAGCAGTTCGTCTGTTCATACTTTATTTGTCATCTGATTCCTATCTGACCTCCCTACTGTCAGGGGTCAGAGGTCACAGCACCCTGCAGCTCAACATTAAACCAAATGATGGTCTTTATAAAGGACTATAATTAAATGGCTGCAGCATCAGGAAACTCATTTCTTCTTCTTTCCTTTCTTCTTTCCTCCCTTGGCTTTCTGTCCTCTCTGATGGGGCCCGAGGCCTCGGCGGACCAGGCAGCCTCTCCACCAGGCCTGGATCTGGTCAGAGGTCAGATCCAGCAGGGAGAGTTGAGACATTTAGATGGCAGACAGCAAGTATTATTATTATTATAGGATGTTGGGTGGTTACCGTGGTAGCAGCGCTCCTCTCCATCTGCTCTCTCTCCAGCTGTCTGCGCATGTTCTCCTTCTGCTTCCTGTCCTCCATCACAGCCTGTTCACCTTCCCTGTACTGCAGCAGCATAAGAGTAATATTAGTATTGTCATCTACCCTGACCTCCATCACAGCCTGTTCACCTTCCCTGTACTGCAGCAGCATAAGAGTAATATTAGTATTGTCATCTACCTGACCTCCATCATAACCTGTTCACCTTCCCTGTACTGCAGCAGCATAAGAGTAATATTAGTATTGTCATCTACCTGACCTCCATCATAGCCTGTTCACCTTCCCTGTACACACATCCTGTATCTTCTGGGTGTCTGCAGGTTTAATCAAGTTCAATTTAAGACTTCAAGGCCTCTTAGAATGAAATTCAAGTTTGGCGGTTTAGATAAATATACAAATGAAAACAACTGTAGCCAATGAGAGTCGATCAGGGCCCTGTTCCAAGAAGTGGGTTTAGTGAAAACTCTGAGTTTGTTAACCCTGAGATGAGGGAAACTCTGGGTTTTCCGTTCCAGAAAGAGAGGTAACTCAAACTCTGAGTCAGTTACCATGGTAACTGACTCTGTGACCCTAACCTGCTCGCTGGCAGGTTTTCTTGAACAAACCCTGACTTTCTCCCTGTCTCCTCCCTCTGCTGAACCTGAAGCAGCTGTCGGACATGGCGTGTCCTTTCCTCGTAACCCTGATCGATATTCAAGCGGAAGTAATTCGCATAGCCTCACGTCGGGAGAGGATTTTGAGACCCCGATTAGATGTTCTATGTCCAGGATGGAAGAGCTGTCCGAGATATAATATGCCGTTTACACTTCACGGATTAAGCTACCACCACCCCGAGCAGTCAAATAAAGACACCTTTCATTTGGTCTTCTTTATTTCCTACAAATACAAAAGCAACAGATAGTATTTTTATATTGTTCCAACAACACATTTCACCTGTGACCATGCACCCACCTCTAACTTATGTTCCAGTAATTACATTTCTACATCTGCCTTTCTAATTTGCTGCCCCAAGTACACCAGTTGAAGTATGTCTGGCCCAGACAGCTCAGTTAGGTAGAGCATTAGACTCTCAGTCTCAGGGTTGTGGGTTCGATCCCCACATAGTGTTAACTATCACCTTTGTAAGTCGCTTTGGATAAAAGCGTCTGCTAAATGACTGTAATGTTTTTATATTTCATTTTCAGCTGCTGCCAAGTGCGCTTTGCGCCCGTGGGATTGCATATTTTTTTTCCCAATACTATTCCACCACTTTGTCACATGTAGGTAATATTATAAGAAAGTGTGGTGAAATGTTAAATGAATACACTGCTGCATTCAAACGTACGCATTGACTCGGGCAGCGATTCTCTCCCACGCCAATTCCCTCTCCTTTACGACCCTTCTGCTTGCTGGTTGCCATGGTGAATCGTAGTATCGGACCTCCATTGATGATGGCTTTTTATTGTCGTCGCGCAGCGCTTAACTCAAGGTGAACATACTCAAAGTTGATTGAACTAACTCAGATCAGCCGTTCTGGAACCGAAAACTCAGAATTGGCCATCTCAGAATGAATCAACTCAGAGTGCAGGGTTAGACTCAGTTTGCTGAACCTGCTTCTTGGAACAGACCCCAGATTTCCCCCCAGTGATCAACAAGGTTTGATTGATCAAGGTTGATCAATAAGGTTCATCAGACCAGACCTTCCTGCTGAGCTCCTGCAGGACGTCCCGGTTGGAGGCTCTGCTGATCCTCAAGGAGTTCACCTCCTGCTGCTTCTCCTCCACCGCCCGCTCATAACGCTCCATCAGCTCCTCCAGCTTCTCCCTGAGGACCTGGACAACAACAACAACAACAATAATAATAATAATACTTAAATAATAAACACAACAACAATAATACTTAAAACATTAGAATTTTTTCTTTTTGATACAACAGTGTGTTATGGCTATAGTAGTAGTAGTACTACTAGTACTAGTAGAGTGTACTAGTAGTACTTGTAGTATTGGTAGTAGTTGTAGTAATAGTATTAGTAGCAGTAGTAGTAGTAGTAGTAGTAGTAGTACTAGTAGTAGCAGTAGTAGTAATAGTATTAGTAGCAGTAGCAGTAGTAGTAGTACTAGTAGTTGTAGTAATAGTATTAGTAGCAGTAGTAGTAGTACTAGTAGTAGCAGTAGTAGTAGTAGTAGTTGTAGTAATAGTATTAGTAGCAGTAGTAGTAGTACTACTAGTAGTAGTAGTAGTAGTAGTAGTAGTACCATCTGCTGCTTCTTCAGGAAGTTCTGTGTCTCCTCATGAACTCTTCTCTCCTCCTCCAGTTTGTCCTGCAGCAGCTGAACACAGACAGACAGACAGCTACAGACCAGACCAGACCAGACCAGACCAGACCAGACCAGACTAGACTAGACCAAACTAGACCGGACCAGACCGGACTAGACCGGACTAGACCAAACCAGACCAGACCAGACTAGACCAAACTAGACTAGACTAGACCAAACTAGACCGGACCAGACCGGACTAGACCGGACTAGACCAAACCAGACCAGACCAAACTAGACCAAACTAGACTAGACTAGACCAGACCAGACCAAACTAGACCAAACTAGACCAGACTAGACCAGACCAGACTAGACCAGACTAGACCAGACCAGACTAGACCAGAATAGACCCACCTGGATGTGGTCTTCCAGGGTTTTCTCAGCCTGGTTGGTGAGTTTGTGGGTCTGGTAGAGCTGCAGCTCAGCGCTCCTCCTGGTGTACTGGTTCTCCATGGAGGTTTTGACCTTCACCTCCTGGAGCTGGTCCTTCAGAAGGGCCGTCAGCTCCTCTCGGTCCTGGAGAACAAGAACAAGAGGGAGAACAAGAACAAGAGGAACAAGAAGAGGAAGAGGAAGAATGGTTGACTAAATGACCCATTGAATGTTTGTACCTGCAGCTTCTGCGTAGTTTCCTGGTGAAGGTTGAGTATTTGTCTCTGCAGGACTCTAGTCCTCCGTCCCCCCTCCTCCTCTCTGACAGACAGACAGACAGACAGACAGACAGTCACATGTCTGTGGTAGTCCGAACCGGTAATACATTGTTTGGATTCCTGCATGTTACAGGGTAATGACGAGTTTGGGTCGATGGTTTACTATGACAGGAAGAGGTAAGGTAGGTTGATAGTGTGTTCCATGTTCATGGCGTGACCCATATTTATCTGGGTGCAGGCAATCGTATTTGAAAAGGTCTGAGCAGTTCCAGAAGGCAGTAAGATTGTCCAGGAGCTCTGGGCCTGGACGAGCTCTGGGCCGAGCTCTGGGCCTGGACGAGCTCTGGGCCTGGACGAGCTCTGGACCTGGACGAGCTCTGGGCCTGAACGAGCTCTGGGCCTGAACGAGCTCTGGGCCTGGACGAGCTCTGGGCCTGGACGAGCTCTGGGCCTGAACGAGCTCTGGGCCTGAACGAGCTCTGGGCCTGAACGAGCTATGGGCCTGAACGAGCTCTGGGCCTGAACGAGCTCTGGACCTGGACGAGCTCTGGGCCTGAACGAGCTCTGGGCCTGAACGAGCTCTGGACCTTGATGAGCTCTGGACCTTAACGAAGCCAGCAGTACCCGTCTTCCCTGATGGTTGGTTGTTAATATGTTAGTTTTGTTCCTTTTATTTTACAGCTCTATATAAATATAGAACTGTATTACTGACCTGATGATGACGTCCAGCAGGTGAGCCTTCCTCATCTCCTCTTCCTCCACAGCCTCCAGCAGACTGGAGAAACTCTGCTTCTCCTTCAGCTCCAACAACAGACTGGAGACAACCTGCAATACAAACTGCCTGGATGGACGGGAGACAGACAGACAGACAGACAGACAGTAGACCTCTATTAACACTGGATGAACTGTATCATTTAACAGATTTGCCTCCTGCCCCCAGCAGACATTTTGGACCACCCATAGGAAAGCTGAATCCAAGAGCAGATCTCAACCTTTCATGTCTCCTAGACACTAATGAGCTCTTTAACACCAAGATCAAACTAAAGGCTTTTCTCCTCTTCCTCCTATTTCAGATGAAGGTGATCACCAGACAAAATTGAGATCTCCCCTATTTCTCAGGAGATGAAGAAAAAGACGACTCTGAGCAAAAGGAGGTCAGTCTGGAGTCCAGCAGACATGTTGGACCAGGAGGTTAGTCTGGAGTGGACATGTTGGACCAGGAGGTTAGTCTGGAGTCCAGCGGACATGTTGGACCAGGAGGTCAGTCTGGAGTCCGGCAGACATGTTGGACCAGGAGGTCAGTCTGAAGTCCGGCGGACATGTTGGACCAGGAGGTCAGTCTGGAGTCCGGCAGACATGTTGGACCAGGAGTCAGTCTGGAGTGGACATGTTGGACCAGGAGGTCAGTCTGGAGTCCGGCGGACATGTTGGACCAGGAGGTCAGTCTGGAGTGGACATGTTGGACCAGGAGGTCAGTCTGGAGTCCGGCGGACATGTTGGACCAGGAGGTTAGTCTGGAGTCCAGCGGACATGTTGGACCAGGAGGTCAGTCTGGAGTCCGGCAGACATGTTGGACCAGGAGGTCAGTCTGGAGTCCGGCAGACATGTTGGACCAGGAGGTCAGTCTGGAGTCCAGCGGGATCCAGAAGCGCGTTGTTTAGTCGGGCCTGTGGTGCGGCTGGCGGCCATCTTAGAGATGAGGTCAGATGAGACCCCTGAGATCACAACAGCAACGTTTGGCTCTGTGACTCTTCACTGTCAACTTCATGTGTCTCGGCCACGAGCATGATGCTCGGTTACGAGCATCATGAAATCTGGTTCCTCTGGATTGAAGCCTCACATCTTCACCATCAGCTTTAAGAGCCACAGTAAAACTAACAGTCCAACTTGATGGGAAAACAGAGCAAAAATGCAAACAATTCAAAATGTGGGAAAACCATGAAGGCAGAAATGGAACCGGCAACAGATTCATGTTGAGTCACTGTTCAGGAGTCATTGGCCATAACAGAAAGTTGCTTGTTATAGCGCCACCATCTGGTTGAGCTGTGTATTTTGTTTAGTAGCAGGAGAGATTTGAAGGACTTCCAGTAAGAAGTATCAATGTGATCTGAGTTATATGAGGATGTGTAATGAATGAATGTTTTCTGAATTTAATTGTATTTGTTTCTATTGGTGGTTGGTTGCCTGGCTGGAGGTCATAGGTCATCTTCCTTTTCATTACAACCACATGAACAATTTCAGCACTACTATGTTGAAATATAAATGTATGAATCAAAGTATGAAGAACTTTGGATTACAGCATGAAGAGAGTAGAAGACATGAAGACAGACAGCTGGACGGACAACCTGCAGAGAGAGAGACAGCTAGCCTGTCTGTCCTCACCAGTCTCTGTGCAGCTTGGCCAGGCTGGACGACCACAGCTTCTCCTCCACAGCTCCCTGCAGCAGAGCGCACACACACACACACACACACACACACACACACACACACACACACACACACACCAGTAGACAGTATGACATATAAATGCAGTGAAATATTGTTTATTAGAAAAATAAACAATATTTTATTTAATTTTAGTTCTCAACACTCAACCAACTCAACCAACCACTACAGCAGCTCATTCCAATGGTTAACACCTCCAACCAGAGAGGAGGACTAGTTAGCTTAACCCGCTGCTGGAGTGACTGGTTGGATATTTTTGGGGATCCTTCTTAAACTACAACATGTTGTTGCTGTCACCCTGGATTTATCCGGCATCACGTGTCCCAGCACGGCCAACTGGTCTGCACAGTCCTCCACTACACTTCCCAGTCTGAGCACGTCCACACTGGACAGCCCTGACATCCTGCAGACAGGCAGACAGGCAGACAGACTGGCAGGCAGACAGCAGACTGGCAGGCAGACAGGCAGCTGGGGGGGGGGGCACACGACAGTAACTGTCAAACTAATGCAAAGTCTGCCACCGAACGTAATGGAGAACGTTCGTTCTCTCGTATGGAAAGAAGAAGACCGGAGCCCCATTCACAAACCGGCCAGTTCAGTGACGCTTTGCGTGTCGGCAACGACCAAGGGTGCAAGCAAGGCAACCTTTAACTGACACGGAGTTTAAATGGAGTTTGGCGTTCCGTTCTTTCCGTACGAGACCGAACGCTAACAAGGTGCTAACCGATGCCTGCTCTCCGGTACAGTCCGGTATGTCGTGATGAGGATCAAATCTGGAGATAAAAATATGAATTCACATAATTTCACATACTCACGTTTCGGGCAGATCCAAAATGTGTTCTACAAATAAAATGAGAATAATGGCCACAGCAAAGCTGCTACTAGCTAGCACATGAACTGTAGTTAAGTGTTTATATCTATCACTATGGTAACTATAGAGTGAGGACCCCTGAATCAAAATGACGTGTACGGTCACCTTTTCCTACTAAACAGAAACGGTTTAAATAGAAACAGTCTGTGTAAACAGAAACTTCCAACTTATCCTCAACGCAGTTGTTGACTGTCCTTCAAACGAATGTTTCTCGCTGGAACGAAGCTTAAAATAATGCTAAACCAAGAAACATTTAAATAAATGTACCATATTTAATCAGGCGTCTCCGCGGCCACCCAAGTCAACAATAATGTCCCAGCATTCCTTTCGAACTTCCTTTTCCTCCATTTTTTCTCACAGTGCAGGTAAGCCGACCACATATCCCGATAAAAATGTGAAATTACGACCTCATAAAATACTTATTTCTTAATGATACCCATCCCCGTTAAACAACATCCTTCTTCACTGGTAAATAAATGTGTTGTGGGTTTTCTGGAGCCTCCGATGGCGGGGATTCGGTTCGGATGATGCTAGGAAGCTAACTCAGTCCCGTCCGATGTGTCCATGCTACAGTCTGAACTGTCAGAAAACGCCTTAAATGTACAGTTTTCTCTCAGAGCAGTTATCTGACCGCGACAATGGCGGTCGTGTTGATACGTCTTTTCTAATGTGAATATTCAGTGGCAGTTCCCTGTTAAATGCTTGTCAATAAACCGGCAGCAGCCAACGTGAGTAAAGTCTCAGGCTACACCAGCAAGTAAGCGCGGCCAGTTTGAAGTTATAATGTTGGTAAAACTGAAGCTGCACACCTCGTTTGCTATCGGGTTTGTTATCAGACTGCTAGTGTGGCTACACTTTTTGAAATGTGGATGTTTATGGTTGTCAGATATCTGTACACAACCATACAGCTAGCAAGGGAAGCTAGCAGTTGTAACACATTCTAGCCAACCTAGTTATGTCGCATGCAGTCCCCTCAGGAATGAATTAATCTGTAATAAACTGCAGTTTCCACAGAATCAGTATTTTAGTAAGGTTGGGCCTTTTTAAAAGGCTGGTGTGCAATGTAGTGCTTGGAGACCCCTGATCCAGGTCTGGTCTGACTGTGGGTCTTTGTTTGTGTTCCAGGTTGCCACACCTGGAAAAGATTCACAATGCCAGGAAGGTAAGAGCCGGAGGAACACCATGTCATGTAATATTGGTAAAGTTAAATTAAGTGACTGCCCTGACTGCTGTCTTACAGTAGTGGTGTTCAGTGATTTGCAGCTTGGCCCATTTCTACATACTGTCCAGTCCTGATGAAACGCTAAAGTCTAAGGGTCTGGAAATCACCTGCCTCGCTGGCTGGTGCCTCTCTAATGATATAATGCTTCCAAGTGCTCTGTTGCATCTGTTGCACATCATGCTGAACTATGAACTTGATATGTTGTCTGAGAAAGTGAGTGAAGCAGTACTTGATTCTCTATTCAAAAGCACTGGTAGGGGATAGGGTGACACCTTCCTTGGAAACGTGTTATTTTAGCCAGTAATCATTCTGATCACCAGCCCTCGGCAGGTGAGCCAGACTCAGGTCTGCTGCAGTTTAATATCTTGTGTTCTGAGATTGTGCTTAATGAAACCCGTCTCTGTCTGCCAGACTGTGGAGCAAGGCTATCTTCGCCGGCTACAAGCGAGGTCTGAGGAACCAGCGCGAACACACCGCCCTCCTGAAGGTGGAGGGAGTTTACACTCGTGAAGAGGTCGACTTCTACCTGGGAAAACGCTGCGCCTACGTCTACAAAGCCAAGAAGTAAGGAGGAGGAGGGGAGGGCAAGGCACTAACACTGCCACGGTTAGGGGTTCAATTCCTTGGTGGGTTTTAGGAGTTGAAACAGACTGAAAAACATCAAGTTTAGCTCATGGAAATACTCCAACTAGGTTATGGAAAGTCATGGAGTTTTACATCAGGGCCCCTGTGGTAGAGCAAGGCAGTAGCAGGGTCATGGGCTCCACCCAGACTGAAGGGTTTTAGGTCACAGGAGTTGAGTTGGATGACTTCACAGGGTTTCAATCACCTGATCGGTGGCAGTGAACTAGAATGAACCCTGAATGAACAGAGGCACCTGGTGGACGTCTGGATGACCTGATGTCTAAACTCAGGGTCATTCCAGGGTCACAGTATATTTGCTCCATCTATTATCTAGGTGCTGCGACCTCTGACCTCATGGCTTGTTGTTATGTCACTGCTCTGTCAACATTCAGTTCAGTTGGTGAGAGAAAGATAGATGACACTTGACTGACAAAGGTGAAGTTTCACTGTGTTGATGAAGAGACTCACGGACAGACGCATCAGACAGACGGGGGTTGAGCACCATCAGACAGACGGGGGTTGAGCACCATCAGACAGATGGGGGTTGAGCACCATCAGACAGACGGGGGGTTGAGCACCATCAGACAGACGGGGGTTGAGCACCATCAGACAGACGGGGTTGAGCACCATCAGACAGACGGGGGGTTGAGCACCATCAGACAGACGGGGGTTGAGCACCATCAGACAGACGGGGGGTTGAGCACCATCAGACAGACGGGGGGTTGAGCACCATCAGACAGACGGGGGGTTGAGCACCATCAGACAGACGGGGGTTGAGCACCATCAGACAGACGGGGGGTTGAGCACCATCAGACAGACGGGGGGTTGAGCACCGCACCATCAGACAGACAGGAAGACTTTAGTCTGATTCTTCTGATGTCAGGTGAGATCTTCACTTGCAGTCAGTCTGGTTTAAATGGACAGTCAATATGGTGGCATCAACAAACAGTCATTGGAAGTCATGGGTGTGTTCAGGGTGCTGTGACCTCTGACCTCCTGATGTTGGTGATCTAGGAACTGAGGCTGGCTCTCGCGCTGACCTCGGTGAAGATGAGTAGCGGCATAGGGAACCAGGAAGTTGTCGCTCTTCAACTCTTTAGTCTTGAGTGTGTCTCATGTTGCTCCTGAAGGTTGAGTTGGATCCATTTGGTAAAACATCTGTAAAACCTGTTGGATGATTTAGTCCTTCTGGCTTCATGTTGCTGTCAGTAGGTGACTGGTGAGTTTTGGTCAGATTGTCTCTTCCTGTTCAGATCGCTGCAGGATTTCAGGTTCTCTGGTGTCTAAAGGTGAGACAGTTGTTGAGTTCAGACTGAACGCAGATCAGAACCAGGTTGATCTGCCCTCAGTATAACAGGTCAGTGATTGTCAGTTTGACTCTACTGATGGTAGCAGGTGGGCGGGGTTTACCTCATCAGGACCGTTCAGACAGTCAGTGGGGAAGATGAGGTTGTGACCATCAGGTTGCTGGTTGACTGACTTGTCTAAACCTTCTGGCTCTCTGATGTCACATGTTACTGACTCCGCCCACCTGCACCTAGAGTCAGACCAAAGAAACGACAGGCAGGTCCTGGGAGCTGTTGGCTCCTGGTTTAGTCTGGTTCTGGTGTGGTTTTCAGTGTGTAACCCTGTGTTGTTGTGTCCAGGAACACGGTGACGCCGGGCGGTAAACCCAACAAGACCCGGGTGATCTGGGGCAAGGTGACCCGCGCCCACGGCAACAGCGGCATGGTCCGCGCCAAGTTCAGCAGCAACCTGCCGGCCAAGGCCATGGGTCACCGCATCAGAGTGGTGAGTCGACCCGCATCACATCCTGTCAGCAAGAGTTTACCAGACAAAAGGTTCAAATGCATCATCCTCACACACCAACTGACCTCAGACCTGCTCAGTCACAGTTCATTAACAGTTCAGTTACAGCTTGTTTCCTCATTGTGAAGTTTCTTTTTCCATTACATTTTTGTCCCTCCATGCTCTCCATACATCAGACAGGACGTTACTGGCTGAGCTTCATCTCTAATATGACTGACTGCTCAGCAGGACATTTGTTTTACATTGTGTTTCTAAGGCAGTTTCCTGAGTGCTGCCATAATCCTCAACATTGCACCCCTTTTTTTTCATGCTGCTAGATGCTGCTGTTGTGAGCAGACATTGAAGCCTGTTAACTTTTTAAACTAGAAAATAGAATAATTCATATTATTTTTTGTTCATCTATTTCTGGATGTTCCAACCAATAGTTCAGGTCTGAGTGAGAATGGAAAATGTAGTGAGACATTCAGATGGGACTCACTGATTCATCCTCCAATTTACCAACTGGTGTTAATTTCTGATCCAGGGTCAGTATTGGTGCCCTAGTGAAGCCTCATGCCAGTGACGTTACTTTCTGCTAAACACCAAGCCTGTATGAACACAAGTCGACTGCAGCTCGTTAACATCTGAACATGAGCATCAGTCCAGACTGACAAAGTCTCCTTCTACCCATAATGCCTTGTGTTCTGGGGTGGTTTCCTGTAGCTGGTTGGATCCCGTTCTCTCTCCTAACGAACCACCACAGTTCTCTTCTACCCATAATGCCTTGTGTTCTCTTGTTAGAGGACTGAGATGTTTTCAGGCGTCTCGTCGGTTATTTGGTGAATGTCTCACCTGGGGCCTGTTCCAAGAAGCAGGTTCAGCAAACTGAGTCTAACCCTGAACTCTGAGCTGATTCATTCCGAGATGGCCAAGTCTGAGTTTTCGGTTCCAGAACGGCTGATTTGAGTTAGTTCAATCAATTTTGAGTATGTTCACCTTGAGTTAAGCGCTGCGCGACGACAATAAAAAGCCATCATCAATGGAGGTCCGATACTACGATTCACCATGGCAACCAGCAAGCAGAAGGGTCGTAAAGGAGAGGGAATTGGCGTGGGAGAGAATCGCTGCCCGAGTCTATGCGTACGTTTGAATGCAGCAGTGTATTCATTTAACATTTAACCACACTTTCTTATAATATTACCTACATGTGAGAAAGTGGTGGAATAGTATTGGAAAAAACATTTTTCATTTAGGTGCAATCCCACGGGGGCAAAGCGCACTTGGCAGCAGCTGAAAATGAAATATAAAAACATTACAGTCATTTAGCAGACGCTTTTATCCAAAGCGACTTACAAAGGTGATAGTTACTACTATGTGGGGATCGAACCCACAACCCTGAGACTGAGAGTCTAATGCTCTACCAACTGAGCTGTCTGGACCAGACATACTTCAAATGGTGTACTTGGGGCGGCAAATTAGAAAGGCAGATCTAGAAATGTAATTACTGGAACATAAGTTAGAGGTGGGTGCATGGTCACAGGTGAAATGTGTTGTTGGAACAATATAAAAATACTAACTGTTGCTTTTGTATTTGTAGGAAATAAAGAAGACCAAATGAAAGGTGTCTTTATTTGACTGCTCGGGGTGGTGGTAGCTTAATCCGTGAAGTGTAAACGGCATATTATATCTCGGACACCTCTTCCATCCTGGACATAGAACATCTAATCGGGGTCTCAAAATCCTCTCCCGACGTGAGGCTATGAATTACTTCCGCTTGAATATCGATCGGGTTACGAGGAAAGGACACGCCATGTCCGACAGCTGCTTCAGGTTCAGCAGAGGGAGGAGACAGGGAGAAAGTCAGGGTTTGTTCAAGAAAACCTGCCAGCGAGCAGGTTAGGTTCACAGAGTCAGTTACCATGGTAACTGATTCAGAGTTTGAGTTACCTCTCTTTCTGGAACGGAAAACCCAGAGTTTCCCTCATCTCAGGGTTAACAAACTCAGAGTTTTCACTAAACCCGCTTCTTGGAACAGGCCCCTGGAGACCAACCAGCTAAAGGAGGAAACGCTGCAGAGGTTAATAAACCCACCAGAACATGCTGGCTGTGAACGCAGCCTCAGCCGTAGGGTTTGAAATGACCTGAGGTGTCGCCACAAACTAAGACAAGACGTCATGATGTCACATGTGTTTAATGTCAGTTTCTCCTTGTCTTCCAGATGCTGTATCCCTCCCGGGTCTGAAGATGTTGCTGTTGTTGTTGTGTACATAACCAATAAACAAGCCTGGTCCAACTGTCTGCTTGGTGTTCACTGAGATGTGGTGTCAGTTATTGAACCTTTTTTAAAGTCTAAGAATTGTTAAAGCTCTCTGTTAACTGGATCAACCCTAATCCCAACTGATCCTGATTCACTAAACTTATTCAACTTCTGTCAGTTACCCTACAAGTCATCTTATCAACGGAGGGCTTCGGGTCTCTAGTCTTCTAGTGTTACTAGGTTTCACTTCCTCACATTCAGATATCAAACCGTTAAAAAACAACTTGAAAGTAATAAAACTGTTCAGTGGGAAGCTTCAGGGTGTCAGCTTGATCTGACCTCAATGACCTGTGGGAGCTTGATGTGACCTCAGTGACCTGTGGGAGCTTGATCTGACCTCAGTGACCTGTGGGTGCTTGATGTGACGTCAGTGACCTGTGGGAGCTTGATCTGACCTCAGTGACCTGTGGGCGCTTGATGTGACCTCAGTGACCTGTGGGAGCTTGATGTGACCTCAGTGACCTGTGGGAGCATAATGGTGCATTCCATTGTACTCGGAACTCTGCTAAAAAAACGACCTCCCGGTAAAGTGAGATAGAACAGTCATTCAGGTCAGAATTCCCAATCGGAAACTCGGAGAAGATCCAACTGGTCTGAGTTCGCCGATATAAACACGATATAAATTCTCTTTGTTTTTGTTATGAAATCATGTTGAAACAACTAGTTTCCATTTGTAACGTAACTCAGTTGATTTGTGCTCAATGTTACGAGATAGAAGTCTTGACAAGCGTGTTGTTAGCCTACTAACGTTACCAGTTCACTGATATGGTAGAAGTCTACTAGCGTGCGGTACTAGACTACTAACGTTACTAGTTCACTGATATGGTAGAAGTCTACTAGCGTGCGGTACTAGACACGTTACTAGTTCACTGATATGATAGAAGTCTTTACTAGCGTGCGGTACTAGACTACTAACGTGCACGTTACTAGTTCACTGATATAGAAGTCTTTACTAGCGTGCGGTACTAGACTACTAACGTTACTAGTTCACTGATATGATAGAAGTCTTTACTAGCGTGCGGTACTAGCCTACTAACGTTCACGTTACTAGTTCACTGATATGATAGAAGTCTTTACTAGCGTGCGGTACTAGACTACTAACGTTACTAGTTCACTGATATGGTAGAAGTCTACTAGCGTGCGGTACTAGACTAACGTTCACGTTACTAGTTCACTGATATAGAAGTCTTTACTAGCGTGCGGTACTAGACTACTAATGTTACTAGTTCACTGATATGATAGAAGTCTTCACTAGCGTGCGGTACTAGCCTACTAACGTTAACGTTACTAGTTCACTGATATGATAGAAGTCTACTAGCGTGCGGTACTAGACTACTAACGTTACTAGTTAACTGATATGGTAGAAGTCTACTAGTGTGCGATACTAGACTAACGTTCACGTTACTAGTTCACTGATATGATAGAAGTCTTTACTAGCGTGCGGTACTAGACTACTAACGTTCACGTTACTAGTTCACTGATATGATAGAAGTCTTTACTAGCGTGCGGTACTAGACTACTAACGTTAACATTACTAGTTCACTGATATGGTAGAAGTCTTTACTAGCGTGCGGTACTAGACTACTAACGTTAACATTACTAGTTCACTGATATGGTAGAAGTCTACTAGCGTGCGGTACTAGACTACTAACGTTACTAGTTCACTGATATGGTAGAAGTCTACTAGCGTGCGGTACTAGACACGTTACTAGTTCACTGATATGATAGAAGTCTTTACTAGCGTGCGGTACTAGACTACTAACGTGCACGTTACTAGTTCACTGATATAGAAGTCTTTACTAGCGTGCGGTACTAGACTACTAACGTTACTAGTTCACTGATATGATAGAAGTCTTTACTAGCGTGCGGTACTAGCCTACTAACGTTCACGTTACTAGTTCACTGATATGATAGAAGTCTTTACTAGCGTGCGGTACTAGACTACTAACGTTACTAGTTCACTGATATGGTAGAAGTCTACTAGCGTGCGGTACTAGACTAACGTTCACGTTACTAGTTCACTGATATAGAAGTCTTTACTAGCGTGCGGTACTAGACTACTAATGTTACTAGTTCACTGATATGATAGAAGTCTTCACTAGCGTGCGGTACTAGCCTACTAACGTTAACGTTACTAGTTCACTGATATGATAGAAGTCTACTAGCGTGCGGTACTAGACTACTAACGTTACTAGTTAACTGATATGGTAGAAGTCTACTAGTGTGCGATACTAGACTAACGTTCACGTTACTAGTTCACTGATATGATAGAAGTCTTTACTAGCGTGCGGTACTAGACTACTAACGTTCACGTTACTAGTTCACTGATATGATAGAAGTCTTTACTAGCGTGCGGTACTAGACTACTAACGTTAACATTACTAGTTCACTGATATGGTAGAAGTCTTTACTAGCGTGCGGTACTAGACTACTAACGTTAACATTACTAGTTCACTGATATGGTAGAAGTCTACTAGCGTGCGGTACTAGACTACTAACGTTACTAGTTCACTGATATGGTAGAAGTCTACTAGCGTGCGGTACTAGACTACTAACGTTCACTTTACTAGTTCACTGATATGATAGAAGTCTACTAGTGTGCGGTACTAGACTACTAACGTTCACGTTACTAGTTCACTGATATGATAGAAGTCTTTACTAGCGTGCGGTACTAGACTACTAACGTTCACGTTACTAGTTCACTGATATGATAGAAGTCTTTACTAGCGTGCGGTACTAGACTACTAACATTAACATTACTAGTTCACTGATATGGTAGAAGTCTTTACTAGCGTGCGGTACTAGACTACTAACATTAACATTACTAGTTCACTGATATGATAGAAGTCTTTACTAGCGTGCGGTACTAGACTACTAACGTTAACATTACTAGTTCACTGATATGGTAGAAGTCTACTAGCGTGCGGTACTAGACTACTAACGTTACTAGTTCACTGATATGGTAGAAGTCTACTAGCGTGCGGTACTAGACTACTAACGTTCACTTTACTAGTTCACTGATATGATAGAAGTCTACTAGTGTGCGGTACTAGACTACTAACGTTCACGTTACTAGTTCACTGATATGATAGAAGTCTTTACTAGCGTGCGGTACTAGACTACTAACGTTCACGTTACTAGTACACTGATATGATAGAAGTCTTTACTAGCGTGCGGTACTAGACTACTAACGTTAACATTACTAGTTCACTGATATGGTAGAAGTCTACTAGCGTGCGGTACTAGACTACTAACGTTACTAGTTCACTGATATGGTAGAAGTCTACTAGTGTGCGATACTAGACTACTAACGTTCACGTTACTAGTTCACTGATATGATAGAAGTCTTTACTAGTGTGCGGTACTAGACTACTAACGTTAACATTACTAGTTCACTGATATGGTAGAAGTCTACTAGCGTGCGGTACTAGACTACTAACGTTACTAGTTCACTGATATGGTAGAAGTCTACTAGCGTGCGGTACTAGACTACTAACGTTCACGTTACTAGTTCACTGATATGATAGAAGTCTACTAGTGTGCGGTACTAGACTACTAACGTTCACGTTACTAGTTCACTGATATGATAGAAGCCTTTACTAGCGTGCGGTACTAGACTACTAATGTTCACGTTACTAGTTCACTGATATGATAGAAGTCTACTAGCGTGCGGTACTAGACTACTAACGTTAACGTTACTATTTCACTGATATGATAGAAGTCTTTACTAGCGTGCGGTACTAGACTACTAATGTTCACGTTACTAGTTCACTGATATGATAGAAGTCTACAAGCGTGCGGTGCTAGACTACTAACGTTAATGTTACTAGTTCACTGATATGATAGAAGTCTTTACTAGCGTGCGGTACTAGACTACTAATGTTCACGTTACTAGTTCACTGATATGATAGAAGTCTACTAGCGTGCGGTACTAGACTACTAACGTTACTAGTTAACTGATATGGTAGAAGTCTTTACTAGCGTGCGGTACTAGACTACTAACGTTACTAGTTCACTGATATGGTAGAAGTCTACTAGTGTGCGATACTAGACTACTAACGTTCACGTTACTAGTTCACTGATATGATAGAAGTCTTTACTAGTGTGCGGTACTAGACTACTAACGTTAACGTTACTAGTTCACTGATATGATAGAAGTCTTTACTAGCGTGCGATACTAGACTACTAATGTTCACGTTACTAGTTCACTGATATGATAGAAGTCTTTACTAGCGTGCGATACTAGACTACTAATGTTCACGTTACTAGTTCACTGATATAGAAGTCTTTACTAGCGTGCGGTACTAGACTACTAACGTTAACGTTACTAGTTCACTGATATGATAGAAGTACTAGCGTGCGGTACTAGACTACTAACGTTCACGTTACTAGTTCACTGATATGATAGAAGTCTAGCGTGCGATACTAGACTACTAACGTTAACGTTACTAGTTCACTGATATGATAGAAGTCTACTAGCGTGCGATACTAGACTACTAACGTTCACGTTACTAGTTCACTGATATGGTAGAAGTCTACTAGCGTGCGGTACTAGACTACTAACGTTCACGTTACTAGTTCACTGATATGATAGAAGTCTTTACTAGTGAGCGGTACTAGACTACTAACGTTAACGTTACTAGTTCACTGATATGGTAGAAGTCTACTAGCGTGCGGTACTAGACAATAATGTTCACGTTACTAGTTCACTGATATAGAAGTCTTTACTAGCGTGCGGTACTAGACTACTAATGTTCACGTTACTAGTTCACTGATATGATAGAAGTCTACTAGCGTGCGGTGCTAGACTACTAACGTTAACGTTACTAGTTCACTGATATGATAGAAGTCTACTAGCGTGCGGTACTAGACTACTAACGTTAACGTTACTAGTTCACTGATATGATAGAAGTCTTTACTAGCGTGCGGTACTAGACTACTAACGTTAAAGTTACTAGTTCACTGATATGATAGAAGTCTTTACTAGCGTGCGGTACTAGACTACTAACGTTCACGTTACTAGTTCACTGATATGGTAGAAGTCTACTAGTGTGCGGTACTAGACTACTAACGTTCACGTTACTAGTTCACTGATATGATAGTCTTTACTAGTGAGCGGTACTAGACTACTAACGTTAACGTTACTAGTTCACTGATATGGTAGAAGTCTACTAGCGTGCGGTACTAGACAATAATGTTCACGTTACTAGTTCACTGATATAGAAGTCTACTAGCGTGCGGTACTAGACTACTAATGTTCACGTTACTAGTTCACTGATATGATAGAAGTCTACTAGCGTGCGGTGCTAGACTACTAACGTTCACGTTACTAGTTCACTGATATGATAGAAGTCTTTACTAGCGTGCGGTACTAGACTACTAATGTTCACGTTACTAGTTCACTGATATGATAGAAGTCTACTAGCGTGCGGTGCTAGACTACTAACGTTACTAGTTCACTGATATGATAGAAGTCTTTACTAGCGTGGGGTACTAGACTAACGTTCACGTTACTAGTTCACTGATATAGAAGTCTTTACTAGCGTGGGGTACTAGACTACTAATGTTCATGTTACTAGTTCACTGATATAGAAGTCTTTACTAGCGTGGGGTACTAGACTACTAATGTTCACGTTACTAGTTCACTGATATGTGCCGTTTCTCTTCACTAATGCCGCTGTAGTAGTTAGATGCTCAAACTGAGTTT
This sequence comes from Hoplostethus atlanticus, assembly GCA_034670405.1. Classification (NCBI taxonomy): domain Eukaryota; kingdom Metazoa; phylum Chordata; class Actinopteri; order Trachichthyiformes; family Trachichthyidae; genus Hoplostethus; species Hoplostethus atlanticus. The sequence continues at coordinate 15,541 of JAXDDX010000325.1, read as the reverse complement.
TGCCATATAAACATCAGTTCGCTGTGGGCGTCCATGTTTTCCCGAGCAGATGGAACACATTCAGATTGGAAGTTGAAAACCGACTAGGAACTTCAGTCTTCTGACTTGAATGGATTGCGGCATAATATCAACACTCAAAATGTGAATACAATCTACAGAACATGAGATGAAGGTTGATGAAGAAAAGGTTCAATACTATAAATCACTTGGTCAATACAGCAGACAGACGCCCAGAGCAGTGAGACTGGTCTGGACCTGGCCCCCCTGAACCCGGGTGTCTGGTCCTGGTCCAGGGGCCTGTACTACTAAACTGGATTATGGGTAACAAGGTGACTTCAGGTTTATTCCAGGGTTTTCAATCAGCTCCCTGGAAAAATGGCGTCATCAGTCCTAGAGGAAACTGGACTTTTTAAACAATATTGCAGAAACTAAACCAGATATGAAACTAACATTAAACTACACAAATGAACAGATAATCAGAAGGTGTTTGGAGACAGAACACCTTTGGAGTCCATGAACATTTATGTAAAGTGAGATAGAACAGTCATTCAGGTCGGAATTCCCAATCGGAAACTCGGAGAAGATCCAACTGGTCTGAGTTCGCCGATATAAACACGATATAAATTCTCTTTGTTTTTGTTATGAAATCATGTTGAAACAACTGTAGTTTCCATTTGTAACGTAACTCAGTTGATTTGTGCTCAATGTTACGAGATAGAAGTCTTGACAAGCGTGTTGTTAGCCTACTAACGTTACCAGTTCACTGATATGGTAGAAGTCTACTAGCGTGCGGTACTAGACTACTAACGTTACTAGTTCACTGATATGGTAGAAGTCTACTAGCGTGCGGTACTAGACACGTTACTAGTTCACTGATATGGTAGAAGTCTTTACTAGCGTGCGGTACTAGACTAACGTTCACGTTACTAGTTCACTGATATAGAAGTCTTTACTAGCGTGCGGTACTAGACTACTAACGTTACTAGTTCACTGATATGATAGAAGTCTTTACTAGCGTGCGGTACTAGCCTACTAACGTTCACGTTACTAGTTCACTGATATAGAAGTCTTCACTAGCGTGCGGTACTAGCCTACTAACGTTAACGTTACTAGTTCACTGATATGATAGAAGTCTTTACTAGCGTGCGGTACTAGCCTACTAACGTTCACGTTACTAGTTCACTGATATGATAGAAGTCTTTACTAGCGTGCGGTACTAGACTACTAACGTTCACGTTACTAGTTCACTGATATGATAGAAGTCTTTACTAGCGTGCGGTACTAGACTACTAACGTTAACATTACTAGTTCACTGATATGGTAGAAGTCTTTACTAGCGTGCGGTACTAGACTACTAACGTTAACATTACTAGTTCACTGATATGGTAGAAGTCTACTAGCGTGCGGTACTAGACTACTAACGTTACTAGTTCACTGATATGGTAGAAGTCTACTAGCGTGCGGTACTAGACTACTAACGTTCACTTTACTAGTTCACTGATATGATAGAAGTCTACTAGTGTGCGGTACTAGACTACTAACGTTCACGTTACTAGTTCACTGATATGATAGAAGTCTTTACTAGCGTGCGGTACTAGACTACTAACGTTCACGTTACTAGTTCACTGATATGATAGAAGTCTTTACTAGCGTGCGGTACTAGACTACTAACATTAACATTACTAGTTCACTGATATGGTAGAAGTCTTTACTAGCGTGCGGTACTAGACTACTAACATTAACATTACTAGTTCACTGATATGATAGAAGTCTTTACTAGCGTGCGGTACTAGACTACTAACGTTAACATTACTAGTTCACTGATATGGTAGAAGTCTACTAGCGTGCGGTACTAGACTACTAACGTTACTAGTTCACTGATATGGTAGAAGTCTACTAGCGTGCGGTACTAGACTACTAACGTTACTAGTTCACTGATATGGTAGAAGTCTACTAGCGTGCGGTACTAGACTACTAACGTTCACTTTACTAGTTCACTGATATGATAGAAGTCTACTAGTGTGCGGTACTAGACTACTAACGTTCACGTTACTAGTTCACTGATATGATAGAAGTCTTTACTAGCGTGCGGTACTAGACTACTAACGTTAACATTACTAGTTCACTGATATGGTAGAAGTCTACTAGCGTGCGGTACTAGACTACTAACGTTACTAGTTCACTGATATGGTAGAAGTCTACTAGTGTGCGATACTAGACTACTAACGTTCACGTTACTAGTTCACTGATATGATAGAAGTCTTTACTAGTGTGCGGTACTAGACTACTAACGTTAACATTACTAGTTCACTGATATGGTAGAAGTCTACTAGCGTGCGGTACTAGACTACTAACGTTACTAGTTCACTGATATGGTAGAAGTCTACTAGCGTGCGGTACTAGACTACTAACGTTCACGTTACTAGTTCACTGATATGATAGAAGTCTACTAGTGTGCGGTACTAGACTACTAACGTTCACGTTACTAGTTCACTGATATGATAGAAGCCTTTACTAGCGTGCGGTACTAGACTACTAATGTTCACGTTACTAGTTCACTGATATGATAGAAGTCTACTAGCGTGCGGTACTAGACTACTAACGTTAACGTTACTATTTCACTGATATGATAGAAGTCTTTACTAGCGTGCGGTACTAGACTACTAATGTTCACGTTACTAGTTCACTGATATGATAGAAGTCTACAAGCGTGCGGTGCTAGACTACTAACGTTAATGTTACTAGTTCACTGATATGATAGAAGTCTTTACTAGCGTGCGGTACTAGACTACTAATGTTCACGTTACTAGTTCACTGATATGATAGAAGTCTACTAGCGTGCGGTACTAGACTACTAACGTTACTAGTTAACTGATATGGTAGAAGTCTTTACTAGCGTGCGGTACTAGACTACTAACGTTACTAGTTCACTGATATGGTAGAAGTCTACTAGTGTGCGATACTAGACTACTAACGTTCACGTTACTAGTTCACTGATATGATAGAAGTCTTTACTAGTGTGCGGTACTAGACTACTAACGTTACTAGTTCACTGATATGATAGAAGTCTTTACTAGCGTGCGATACTAGACTACTAATGTTCACGTTACTAGTTCACTGATATGATAGAAGTCTTTACTAGCGTGCGATACTAGACTACTAATGTTCACGTTACTAGTTCACTGATATAGAAGTCTTTACTAGCGTGCGGTACTAGACTACTAACGTTAACGTTACTAGTTCACTGATATGATAGAAGTACTAGCGTGCGGTACTAGACTACTAACGTTCACGTTACTAGTTCACTGATATGATAGAAGTCTAGCGTGCGATACTAGACTACTAACGTTAACGTTACTAGTTCACTGATATGATAGAAGTCTACTAGCGTGCGATACTAGACTACTAACGTTCACGTTACTAGTTCACTGATATGGTAGAAGTCTACTAGCGTGCGGTACTAGACTACTAACGTTCACGTTACTAGTTCACTGATATGATAGAAGTCTTTACTAGTGAGCGGTACTAGACTACTAACGTTAACGTTACTAGTTCACTGATATGGTAGAAGTCTACTAGCGTGCGGTACTAGACAATAATGTTCACGTTACTAGTTCACTGATATAGAAGTCTTTACTAGCGTGCGGTACTAGACTACTAATGTTCACGTTACTAGTTCACTGATATGATAGAAGTCTACTAGCGTGCGGTGCTAGACTACTAACGTTAACGTTACTAGTTCACTGATATGATAGAAGTCTACTAGCGTGCGGTACTAGACTACTAACGTTAACGTTACTAGTTCACTGATATGATAGAAGTCTTTACTAGCGTGCGGTACTAGACTACTAACGTTAACGTTACTAGTTCACTGATATGATAGAAGTCTTTACTAGCGTGCGGTACTAGACTACTAACGTTCACGTTACTAGTTCACTGATATGGTAGAAGTCTACTAGTGTGCGGTACTAGACTACTAACGTTCACGTTACTAGTTCACTGATATGATAGTCTTTACTAGTGAGCGGTACTAGACTACTAACGTTAACGTTACTAGTTCACTGATATGGTAGAAGTCTACTAGCGTGCGGTACTAGACAATAATGTTCACGTTACTAGTTCACTGATATAGAAGTCTACTAGCGTGCGGTACTAGACTACTAATGTTCACGTTACTAGTTCACTGATATGATAGAAGTCTACTAGCGTGCGGTGCTAGACTACTAACGTTCACGTTACTAGTTCACTGATATGATAGAAGTCTTTACTAGCGTGCGGTACTAGACTACTAATGTTCACGTTACTAGTTCACTGATATGATAGAAGTCTACTAGCGTGCGGTGCTAGACTACTAACGTTACTAGTTCACTGATATGATAGAAGTCTTTACTAGCGTGGGGTACTAGACTAACGTTCACGTTACTAGTTCACTGATATAGAAGTCTTTACTAGCGTGGGGTACTAGACTACTAATGTTCATGTTACTAGTTCACTGATATAGAAGTCTTTACTAGCGTGGGGTACTAGACTACTAATGTTCACGTTACTAGTTCACTGATATGTGCCGTTTCTCTTCACTAATGCCGCTGTAGTAGTTAGATGCTCAAACTGAGTTTTGCCATATAAACATCAGTTCGCTGTGGGCGTCCATGTTTTCCCGAGCAGATGGAACACATTCAGATTGGAAGTTGAAAACCGACTAGGAACTTCAGTCTTCTGACTTGAATGGATTGCGGCATAATATCAACACTCAAAATGTGAATACAATCTACAGAACATGAGATGAAGGTTGATGAAGAAAAGGTTCAATACTATAAATCACTTGGTCAATACAGCAGACAGACGCCCAGAGCAGTGAGACTGGTCTGGACCTGGCCCCCCCTGAACCCGGGTGTCTGGTCCTGGTCCAGGGGCCTGTACTACTAAACTGGATTATGGGTAACAAGGTGACTTCAGGTTTATTCCAGGGTTTTCAATCAGCTCCCTGGAAAAATGGCGTCATCAGTCCTAGAGGAAACTGGACTTTTTAAACAATATTGCAGAAACTAAACCAGATATGAAACTAACATTAAACTACACAAATGAACAGATAATCAGAAGGTGTTTGGAGACAGAACACCTTTGGAGTCCATGAACATTTATGTAAAGTGAGATAGAACAGTCATTCAGGTCGGAATTCCCAATCGGAAACTCGGAGAAGATCCAACTGGTCTGAGTTCGCCGATATAAACACGATATAAATTCTCTTTGTTTTTGTTATGAAATCATGTTGAAACAACTGTAGTTTCCATTTGTAACGTAACTCAGTTGATTTGTGCTCAATGTTACGAGATAGAAGTCTTGACAAGCGTGTTGTTAGCCTACTAACGTTACCAGTTCACTGATATGGTAGAAGTCTACTAGCGTGCGGTACTAGACTACTAACGTTACTAGTTCACTGATATGGTAGAAGTCTACTAGCGTGCGGTACTAGACACGTTACTAGTTCACTGATATGGTAGAAGTCTTTACTAGCGTGCGGTACTAGACTAACGTTCACGTTACTAGTTCACTGATATAGAAGTCTTTACTAGCGTGCGGTACTAGACTACTAACGTTACTAGTTCACTGATATGATAGAAGTCTTTACTAGCGTGCGGTACTAGCCTACTAACGTTCACGTTACTAGTTCACTGATATAGAAGTCTTCACTAGCGTGCGGTACTAGCCTACTAACGTTAACGTTACTAGTTCACTGATATGATAGAAGTCTTTACTAGCGTGCGGTACTAGCCTACTAACGTTCACGTTACTAGTTCACTGATATGATAGAAGTCTTTACTAGCGTGCGGTACTAGACTACTAACGTTACTAGTTCACTGATATGGTAGAAGTCTACTAGTGTGCGATACTAGACTACTAACGTTAACATTACTAGTTCACTGATATGGTAGAAGTCTACTAGCGTGCGGTACTAGCCTACTAACGTTCACGTTACTAGTTCACTGATATAGAAGTCTTCACTAGCGTGCGGTACTAGACTACTAACGTTACTAGTTCACTGATATGATAGAAGTCTTTACTAGCGTGCGGTACTAGACTACTAACGTTACTAGTTCACTGATATGATAGAAGTCTTTACTAGCGTGCGGTACTAGCCTACTAACGTTAACGTTACTAGTTCACTGATATGATAGAAGTCTTTACTAGCGTGCGGTACTAGACTACTAACGTTACTAGTTCACTGATATGATAGAAGTCTTTACTAGCGTGCGGTACTAGCCTACTAACGTTAACGTTACTAGTTCACTGATATGATAGAAGTCTTTACTAGCGTGCGGTACTAGACTACTAACGTTACTAGTTCACTGATATGGTAGAAGTCTACTAGTGTGCGATACTAGACTACTAACGTTAACATTACTAGTTCACTGATATGGTAGAAGTCTACTAGCGTGCGGTACTAGACTACTAACGTTCACGTTACTAGTTCACTGATATGATAAAAGTCTTTACTAGCGTGCGGTACTAGACTACTAACGTTCACGTTACTAGTTCACTGATATGATAGAAGTCTTTACTAGTGTGCGGTACTAGACTACTAACGTTAACGTTACTAGTTCACTGATATGATAGAAGTCTTTACTAGCGTGCGGTACTAGACTACTAACGTTAACATTACTAGTTCACTGATATGGTAGAAGTCTACTAGCGTGCGGTACTAGACTACTAACGTTCACGTTACTAGTTCACTGATATGATAAAAGTCTTTACTAGCGTGCGGTACTAGACTACTAACGTTCACGTTACTAGTTCACTGATATGATAGAAGTCTTTACTAGCGTGCGGTACTAGCCTACTAACGTTCACGTTACTAGTTCACTGATATAGAAGTCTTCACTAGCGTGCGGTACTAGCCTACTAACGTTAACGTTACTAGTTCACTGATATGATAGAAGTCTTTACTAGCGTGCGGTACTAGCCTACTAACGTTCACGTTACTAGTTCACTGATATGATAGAAGTCTTTACTAGCGTGCGGTACTAGACTACTAACGTTACTAGTTCACTGATATGGTAGAAGTCTACTAGTGTGCGATACTAGACTACTAACGTTAACATTACTAGTTCACTGATATGGTAGAAGTCTACTAGCGTGCGGTACTAGCCTACTAACGTTCACGTTACTAGTTCACTGATATAGAAGTCTTCACTAGCGTGCGGTACTAGACTACTAACGTTACTAGTTCACTGATATGATAGAAGTCTTTACTAGCGTGCGGTACTAGCCTACTAACGTTAACGTTACTAGTTCACTGATATGATAGAAGTCTTTACTAGCGTGCGGTACTAGACTACTAACGTTACTAGTTCACTGATATGGTAGAAGTCTACTAGTGTGCGATACTAGACTACTAACGTTAACATTACTAGTTCACTGATATGGTAGAAGTCTACTAGCGTGCGGTACTAGACTACTAACGTTCACGTTACTAGTTCACTGATATGATAAAAGTCTTTACTAGCGTGCGGTACTAGACTACTAACGTTCACGTTACTAGTTCACTGATATGATAGAAGTCTTTACTAGTGTGCGGTACTAGACTACTAACGTTAACGTTACTAGTTCACTGATATGATAGAAGTCTTTACTAGCGTGCGGTACTAGACTACTAACGTTAACATTACTAGTTCACTGATATGGTAGAAGTCTACTAGCGTGCGGTACTAGACTACTAACGTTCACGTTACTAGTTCACTGATATGATAAAAGTCTTTACTAGCGTGCGGTACTAGACTACTAACGTTCACGTTACTAGTTAACTGATATGATAGAAGTCTTTACTAGCGTGCGGTACTAGACTACTAACGTTCACGTTACTAGTTCACTGATATGATAGAAGTCTACTAGCGTGCGGTACTAGACTACTAACGTTAACGTTACTAGTTCACTGATATGATAGAAGTCTTTACTAGCGTGCGGTACTAGACTACTAACGTTCACGTTACTAGTTCACTGATATGATAGAAGTCTACTAGCGTGCGATACTAGACTACTAACGTTCACGTTACTAGTTCACTGATATGGTAGAAGTCTACTAGCGTGCGGTACTAGACTACTAACGTTCACGTTACTAGTTCACTGATATGATAGAAGTCTTTACTAGTGAGCGGTACTAGACTACTAACGTTAACGTTACTAGTTCACTGATATGGTAGAAGTCTACTAGCGTGCGGTACTAGACAATAATGTTCACGTTACTAGTTCACTGATATAGAAGTCTTTACTAGCGTGCGGTACTAGATTACTAACGTTCACGTTACTAGTTCACTGATATGATAGAAGTCTACTAGCGTGCGGTGCTAGACTACTAACGTTAACGTTACTAGTTCACTGATATAGAAGTCTTTACTAGCGTGGGGTACTAGACTAACGTTCACGTTACTAGTTCACTGATATAGAAGTCTTTACTAGCGTGGGGTACTAGACTACTAATGTTCACGTTACTAGTTCACTGATATGTGCCGTTTCTCTTCACTAATGCCGCTGTAGTAGTTAGATGCTCAAACTGAGTTTTGCCATATAAACATCAGTTCGCTGTGGGCGTCCATGTTTTCCCGAGCAGATGGAACACATTCAGATTGGAAGTTGAAAACCGACTAGGAACCTCAGTCTTCTGACTTGAATGGATTGCGGCATAATATCAACACTCAAAATGTGAATACAATCTACAGAACATGAGATGAAGGTTGATGAAGAAAAGGTTCAATACTATAAATCACTTGGTCAATACAGCAGACAGACGCCCAGAGCAGTGAGACTGGTCTGGACCTGGCCCCCCTGAACCCGGGTGTCTGGTCCTGGTCCAGGGGCCTGTACTACTAAACTGGATTATGGGTAACAAGGTGACTTCAGGTTTATTCCAGGGTTTTCAATCAGCTCCCTGGAAAAATGGCGTCATCAGTCCTAGAGGAAACTGGACTTTTTAAACAATATTGCAGAAACTAAACCAGATATGAAACTAACATTAAACTACACAAATGAACAGATAATCAGAAGGTGTTTGGAGACAGAACACCTTTGGAGTCCATGAACATTTATTATATTAAGAGATATAAATGTTTCCAGGCGGTTTGCCACTCTGGTGTTAGAGAGGGCTCCTAATCTATAGCTGGCTATAGTTATCAATACAAGCGAAACGTTCTGCCTGAATTGTTGTTTCTCCCATTATCTCAATATATTGACTTAAGAACAGGTAAAAAAAAAAATCTCACCCGTCTTTATTTCAATATTGACCTAAAATCGCCAGTGTCCATTTTTACCAATTTTATTTGTCCTCTATTGCTATCTCAACATTAATAATTTATATTGAATTACTCTACTTGATTACACTCCACCCAATGGCCCGTCATAGATCAATAAATCATCAAATTCTGAATTTATTTTGGCGTAATTCATTTGTACATATATTTGATACGTTTCATATAGTGACAGTTATTTTTTTAAACTCATAACAGGATAAAATAATCAAATAATAAAAAATAGTTTTAATAATTGATTTAAAAGGTGATAGTGAGTATTTATGACCTTTGACCTGTGTTGTATTTCTAGTGTTTTATAATTAAAAAGTGTGAAATATTGGGGGGCAAAAGAAGAGAAAATAGAGAATAAAATAAAGGTAATAATACAATAAAATACCACAAAATAAAAAAAGATATATATTTCTAACCTTTGACCTGACGGAGATAATTGGCTCCACAGCGCCCCCCGCAGGCCTGTGGAAACTTTCCTGCTGTTGTTACTTCCTGTTTTGTCCGGACCGAGCCTCCTCTCTCATTTCAACTCATTCTGTCTCTTTTAACACTCTTCTTTTTCCATGGGAGACGGATAACCAGGAACACCGAGGGATAACTACAATTGTAGCCGGAAAACAGGACTGGAAAGCCGGTGTGACTTCAGAGGAGGAGCCGCTGTCTGCTTCGGTCCTGATGGATTTTACCTAGAGTTAGTGTTTCAGCCACTCCTTTAACATGACAACACTGTCCTCTGTAGTGGTCGCCGAGGGCTCCTGCTGATCAGCCAGCTCTGCTAACCAGATAACTAGCTAGATTAGTTAGACTAGTTTACACGCCGTGTGTTGCTGCCGTTGTTTTGACCTCTGCTGACTGTCGGTGGGTTGGATGTTTATTCTTCGTCTGGAAACAAAAGTGCCTTTTACACCAAAACACCGAGCTAACGCTAGCTTAATTTACTGTGAGACACGAGTTAACCCGGGACAAGGAGCCCAGGTGCCTTGAATACTGTTATTACTGAGTTAGAATCCAGTCAGACCTGGGTTACAGGGTTTAAACACAGTCCTGGGTTACAGGGTTTAAACATAGTCCTGGGTTACAGGGTTTAAACACAGTCCTGGGTTACAGGGTTTAAACATAGTCCTGGGTTACACAGGGTTTAAACATAGTCCTGGGTTACACAGGGTTTAAACATAGTCCTGGGTTACAGGGTTTAAACATAGTCCTGGGTTACAGGGTTTAAACATAGTCCTGGGTTACAGGGTTTAAACAGTCCTGGGTTACAGGGTTTAAACATAGTCCTGGGTTACAGGGTTTAAACATAGTCCTGGGTTACAGGGTTTAAACATAGTCCTGGGTTACACAGGGTTTAAACATAGTCCTGGGTTACAGGGTTTAAACATAGTCCTGGGTTACAGGGTTTAAACATAGTCCTGGGTTACACAGGGTTTAAACATAGTCCTGGGTTACACAGGGTTTAAACATAGTCCTGGGTTACAGGGTTTAAACATAGTCCTGGGTTACAGGGTTTAAACATAGTCCTGGGTTACAGGGTTTAAACATAGTCCTGGGTTACAGGGTTTAAACATAGTCCTGGGTTACACAGGGTTTAAACATAGTCCTGGGTTACACAGGGTTTAAACATAGTCCTGGGTTACACAGGGTTTAAACATAGTCCTGGGTTACAGGGTTTAAACAGTCCTGGGTTACACAGGGTTTAAACATAGACCTGGGTTACAGGGTTTAAACATAGACCTGGGTTACAGGGTTTAAACATAGTCCTGGGTTACAGGGTTTAAACATAGTCCTTAAACATAGTCCTGGGTTACACAGGGTTTAAACATAGTCCTGGGTTACAGGGTTTTAAACATAGTCCTGGGTTACAGGGTTTAAACATAGTCCTGGGTTACAGGGTTTAAACATAGTCCTGGGTTACACAGGGTTTAAACATAGTCCTGGGTTACACAGGGTTTAAACATAGTCCTGGGTTACACAGGGTTTAAACATAGTCCTGGGTTACAGGGTTTAAACATAGACCTGGGTTACATATTGCAGGGGGGTTAAATGCAGGTACTCCCGGGTTAAACACATTCTATCCTGGGTTAAACACATTCTATCCTGGGTTAAGTAGGGTCTTGAATGCAGGTACTCCTGGGTTAAGCCTGGTGTGATAAAGGACTACATCATGGCAGAGCTCCACCAGAGACCGACCACACTGTGTTGCTGCCGTAAGGTCCTCCCAGTCTCCGGGGGGCGCTGTGGGGACTCCAGCCGGGCGTCTGGGCCAGGTCCCGGGTCAGGAAGGTGCCCTCTAGTGGACGTGGCCTCGGCGTCCAACTTCCACTGCTTCCAGCTCCGACACTTCCACTTGGACCTACGGCTGAACTTCGCAGTGAAGGAGATGAGTGGCTGGCTGGTTCTGGACCTGGTCCTGGTCCAGCCGGGGGTCCAGACCTTGGTCCTGGACACCCACTCGTCCCTGCTCATCCACTCCATAGACTGTAAGGTCCCTGGGTCCGGACCTGTCTCCCTCACCTACCGGGTCGACCCGTTCACGGACTACGGCTCGTCCCTGAACATCAGCCTGCCGGCGGCAGTGAAGCCCAGCCGGGTTTTCCAGATCACCGTCCGCTACACGACCACAGACGGCCCGGCGGTAAGAAGGACGCCCGCCGCAGTCTCACATTAGAGATCAGAGTTTAGTGATGTAGTGACTTTCATACCAGTAGGAAGTTAATATCTTACCAAGGTGCCTCCACGTTGAGGAGCATCACATATCATACCTGGTTTATATTTGGCCCCTGGCACCAGTTGGTCAACCAGTTCAGGTGGACTGGGATCCAGTTCAAGACCTGGTGGGCTGTTTGAACCAGTTGGTCAACCAGTTCAGGTGGACTGGGATCCAGTTCAAGACCTGGTGGGCTGTTTGAACCAGTTGGTCAACCAGTTCAGGTGGACTGGGATCCAGTTCAAGACCTGGTGGGCTGTTTGAACCAGTTGGTCAACCAGTTCAGGTGGACTGGGATCCAGTTCAAGACCTGGTGGGCTGTTTGAACCAGTTGGTCAACCAGTTCAGGTGGACTGGGATCCAGTTCAAGACTGTCTGATGTTGTTCAGCTGTTTGACTGCTGTAGTCCAGAGTCAGACTGAGAGTGTGTGTGTGTGTGTGTGTGTGTGTGTGTGTGTGTGTGTGTGTGTGTGTGTGTGTGTGTGTGTGCGCGTTGTAGATCTGGTGGCTGGATGCGGAGCTGACCTGCAGTCAGTCTCGTCCTCTGGTCTTCACTCAGGGTCACTCGGTGTGTAGGGTCACTCGGTGTGTAATCGCTCCTTCTTCCCCTGCTTTGACACGCCGGCTGTCAAGAGCACCTACACCGCCACTGTGCGCGTGAGTGGCGACCTTTAACCTCTGACCCCAGTAGCATGCTGGTCCTACCATGGTACAGTACCAGTACTACTGACAGAGTAGAAATAAGACCAGGATATAACATCTATATGAATACATGAATTCCAGCATGAGCAGGACATAGGTGTGAATAACGTACCATGGCTTTTAGTTCCCCAAAGGCATCCTATTGTTATTATTATTGTTATTGTTATTATTATTATTATTGTTGTTATTGTTGTTGTTAGTATTATTATTATTGTTATTATTGTTGTTTTTAGTATTATTATTGTTGTTATTATTATTATTGTTGTTATTGTTGTTTTTAGTATTATTATTGTTATTATTATTATGTTTTAGTATTATTATTGTTGTTGTTGTAAGTTTTATTGTTGTTGTTATTATTATTATTATTGTTGTTGTTGTTAGTATTATTATTGTTATTATTGTTGTCGTTGTTAGTATTAGTATTATTACCATCATTCCAGGTTCCAGACGGCGTCACCGTGCTGATGAGTGCATCTCGGAGCTCCTACTCCAAACAGGACCGAGTGTTCCAGTTCTCCATGGAGGTCCCGGTGCCGTCCTACCTGGTGGCCTTGGTGGCCGGAGAGCTGCAGCACGTGGACGTCGGCCCGCGGTCAGCAGCCTCCGACTCACCACACTCACATCCAACACCTCACAGCAACCTTGCTATTAGCTTGACCAGTGGACTTAGACAGGGTTTCATTAGACCAAGGGTGGAGTTTGACCTGACATTAGTGAAGCCACGCCTCCATTTGGTCAGGTTGTTGTTGTATTGCATTGTAGACCTGGGACTAGGATTACTACATTCTACATTCTCTAATTCAGATTACTTTATACTTAAACTATTACTCTGGCTGAGGACCCCTGGAACCCCCCCAAGGACCCCTGGAACCCCCCCAAGGACCCCTGGAAGCCCCTCAAGGTCCCCTGGAACCCGCCCCTGGAACCCCCCAAGGACCCCTGGAAGCCCCTCAAGGACCCCTGGAAGCCCCTCAAGGTCCCCTGGAACCCCCTCAAGGACCCCTGGAACCCCCCAAGGACCCCTGGAACCCCCCCAAGGACCCCTGGAAGCCCCTCAAGGTCCCCTGGAAGCCCCCCAAGGTCCCCTGGAGGGTTTGGGATTTGAGAATCACTGATCTAGCTGATTTATGCTTTCAGCTTCAGAGTTCTGCTCTTGTGTATTATGGCTTTTATACAACGGTTTCCAACAAGTGTACTGACTAGTACTGACTAGTACTGACTAGTACTGACTAGTGAGCTAACTGGTGAGCTAACTGGTGAGCTGACTAGTGAGCTGACTAGTGAGATAACTAGCTCCCTGGTTAGAGTCGACTCACCCGTCCCGGGTCTGACCAGTCCGGTATCTAAAACATTCCACTGTTTCTGTTACAGTATCATTGATAGAGTTCACTGATTGGTTGATCTAATCTTTGACCCCTCTCCTCCAATCCCCTTCCAGGAGCCGGGTGTGGGCGGAGCCGTGTTTGCTGTCGTGTGCAGTGAACAAGCTAGGTGGCAGTGTGGAGCGCTGGCTGGGCGTGGCTGAGGACCTGTTTGGGCCCTACCTGTGGGGCAGGTGGGTCAAAGAGGACAGACGAGGGGAATGCTGCCAAGTCTGTCGAAATATGACAACGACGCGAGTTAGAATCCCAGACCAGGTTGAAGTGAATAGTAACCCAGTACTGTTGAGGAGCCCTTCAGCAAGGCACTGAACCCTCAACTGCTCCAGTAGGGCTGCTCACAGGCCACCTGGTCAACTGGTTGTCCTGGTTGTAATTTACTCTGGCAGAAATCGATCGATGGACCGGTTAATTGATCAGTACACTGACTGACTGATTGATCCTCAGGTGTGACATCGTCTTCCTCCCCCCCTCCTTCCCCATCGTTGCCATGGAGAACCCGTGTCTGACCTTCATCATCGCCTCCATCTTGGAGAGCAGAGAGTTCCTGCTGATTGACGTCATCCATGAGATCGCCCACGGCTGGTTTGGCAACGCCGTCACCAACGCCACCTGGGAGGAGATGTGGCTGAGCGAAGGACTGGCGACCTACGCACAGCGGAGGATCACTACTGAGGCCTACGGTAGTAGTACTATTACTAACGCTACTGAGGCCTACGGTAGGAGTACTAGTACTACTACTATCACTACTGAGGCCTACGGTAGGGAGTACTACTACTACTGAGGCCTATGGTAGTAGTACTATTACTAACGCTACTGAGGCCTACGGTAGGAGTACTAGTACTACTATCACTACTGAGGCCTACGGTGGGAGTACTACTACTACTGAGGCCTATGGTAGTAGTACTATTACTAACGCTACTGAGGCCTACGGTAGGAGTACTAGTACTACTACTATCACTACTGAGGCCTACGGTTGGGAGTACTACTACTACTGAGGCCTATGGTAGTAGTACTATTACTAACGCTACTGAGGGCCTACGGTAGGAGTACTAGTACTACTACTATCACTACTGAGGCCTACGGTGGGAGTACTACTACTACTGAGGCCTATGGTAGTAGTACTATTACTAACGCTACTGAGGCCTACGGTAGGAGTACTAGTACTACTACTATCACTACTGAGGCCTACGGTGGGAGTACTACTACTACTGAGGCCTATGGTAGTAGTACTATTACTAACGCTACTGAGGCCTACGTAGAGTACTAGTACTACTACTATCACTAGAGGCTAGGTGGGAGTACTACTACTACTGAGGCTATGGTAGTAGTACTATTACTAACGCTACTGAGGCCTACGGTAGGAGTACTACTACTAAGGCTTATGTAGGAGACTACTACTACTGAGGCTTATGGTAGGAGTAGTAAATACTATCACTACTGAGGCCTCGGTGGAGTAC
>JAXDDX010000324.1:170000-206384 GCA_034670405.1 Hoplostethus atlanticus | reverse complement strand
GGTTTTTCCCCCCCCAAAAGGCCCCGGGCTCGATAGCTCAAGTTACCCGGCATGGGTATCCTCGATGGGTTGTGAGGGGTGGAGAGGCGCCATAGCGGATGGTATTGCTTCCAAAATGAGCTTCCAAATGATGACGCCATTAGTCTCCGTCTCCGTATTTAACCTTTTTTTAAATCCCGCCTCTTTTTTTTTTTCTTTTTCTCTTTTTTTCTTTTTCGACCTTCTGGTCGAAAATACACTTCTGAACAATAGGATCATAAAACAAAACACTTTCCCATAGCACTCCAGGTGTCCCACAACCCCCAATGACCCACGGTTGGTCAATACACCCCGTTCAGGATTATAAAACAAATGAATGATGCCTCCGCCCACACACCCGGAAATACCTCATCAATAGGATCATTAAATAGTTAAAAGGTCACAACATGACACATCACACAGGGCATCATTCAAAGCTGACAAATTACTGACAGGCTGTCAATCAAAAGGAGGTCAATAGGTCATCAATCAAAACTGTCAAATACTGACAAGCTGTCAATCAAAGCTGACAAATTACTGACAGGCTGTCAATCAAAAGGAGGCCAATAGGTCATCAATCAAAACTGTCAAATACTGACAAGCTGTCAATCAAAACTGTCAATATTGACACGCTGTCAATCAATCAAATGGGGTCAAAAGGTCATCAATCAAATTTTGACAGGAGGCGTCCAATATTAACTACTCAGGAGTTTTGCAGTTGTCAGGGACCCCATGTGCAGCTCTTGGTTCACGGCCTTGCTGGGTTTTAAGCCATTTCCCAACTGCATAGTGGGCACCAAGAGACAAAAGACAATGTTTATAATCATTGAAGATTTCATTTATGTTACCATTAAACATTTAGTAAAAACAATGAGGTTTTCCCACAATGCACACCAAAATCACACCTCCTTGCTTGTATTTACAGTAAAAAAAACACAAAAACAACCTCTTTCATTTCTCCCCCTGTGGCAGTTCAAATGTTACAGCTGTATTCTGCAGTTTTTGTGATTTCTTGCAAACCGATCAACAAATGCATCTCGATTCAAGGCCTTTGCCCTCGTAGACTCAAAGTACACCCATATTGCTCAATCTGTTATGGTGAACCTGAGGTTTTCACCAGCTTCATTTTTTTCAAATCTTTTCAAAAATAGTACTGTCAAATTATTTCATATGGTTACAGAATGGGATTTCCTGAGCAGGAATCCATTGGACTTCTCAAGTAATTATTGCAAATAGTATTTTTTTGAAGGGAAAAGATGAGAAATGTTTCAAAGTAATTCACTTTCAGTTCTCTATTATTTTAGACTCCTCGTTTGGAGGGGGGTGCACAGGGGGGGTCGAAGCTTATTGTCACGGGGGCACTGGCCCCTCCCTCCTTAAAACTGCCTATGCCTGGTTCGACCCAAACGGTCTGTGTTTCCTGCTGTTGCCAACAGCAACAGGTAGGTGGTGCCATTATGACCGGCGCATTTCTCTCTGATTTGTCTTGTCATTGAGTGATTCTTCATCTTCTGGTTTAAACAGTACCGTCATCTGGACTAAACAGTACCGCTATCTAGATAAACAGTGCCATCATCTGGATTAAACAGTACCATCATCTGGATTAAACAGTGACACTATCTGGACTAAACAGTACCGTCATCTGGACTAAACAGTAATGTCATCTGGATTAACGTGTTCCTCCGCATGCGGAGCAGCGAATTGGCCACACAAAAATTGGGAGAAAAAGGGGAAAAAAATAAAAGAAAAAACAGTGCCAACATCTGGTTTAACAGTACCAACATCTGGTTTAATCGACACCCAACACACATACACTCACAATCTGATCAGCATATTTTCCAGTGTCGGCCATGTTGGCTCCAGTCCTGCTCCGTCGCCGTTACTAAGCAACTGGTAATTCTGTTCTACATGTCACTATGGCGATGGACATAAAATCTCTCTCTCTCTCTCTCCCTCTCTGGGAAAGGAGTTGCTGCTTTGTGATTAAATCCTTCCTTTGATGTCACCCTGATTCCTCTTTACCTCCTCTGATGGAGG
Source organism: Hoplostethus atlanticus (assembly GCA_034670405.1). Classification (NCBI taxonomy): domain Eukaryota; kingdom Metazoa; phylum Chordata; class Actinopteri; order Trachichthyiformes; family Trachichthyidae; genus Hoplostethus; species Hoplostethus atlanticus. The sequence goes on along the minus strand of JAXDDX010000324.1, from coordinate 204,329 downwards.
AGAGGGAGATGGAGAGAGGAGAGGAAAAGAAAAAGGAGGAGGATAGGAGAAAGGAGCTTCTGCGTCACAATAAATTGCACATGAATCAATTTTTACAACCATCTGATAGTTAGAAAATGAAAAGGGAAACTGATTCCTCAGTGTTTTGTTCCTGCCTGCTGTGTTACGATCGAGTACAGGACCCAAGTGCAAACCACAGAACAACAGAGACGGAGTAGGAACAAAACCAGGTTTACTAGTGAACAGTTCAACAGGATAGTAGTGCAGGGATGGCAAGGGGAAGCAGGGCTGGAGCAGGAGCGGGGAGCAGAGTAGGGAGGCAAGCAAACAGGTGACAAGCAGGGGTCCAGGAGACAGACAGGCGGATGGGCGACAAGCAGGGATCCAGGAGACAGACAGACAGGCAGGGTAGACGAATGGTGGTGAGGTCGGCAGACGGGCGTAGGGAAGGAGACTGGATCTGGATAGAGGAATCAGGATTAGTAGGCAAGAAGGGAACTCTGAGAGAAACTCTGCAAAGCGGCCGAGAAACGATACTGACTGAGTAGTACAAACAACGATATGGCGATGAGTGGATGAAAAGCCGGGGTTCTTAAGCTGGTGGTGACGAGATGATGGATAGCAGGTGTGCGGGGTAGAGCAGGTGATCGGGATGAGGTGATGATGTAAGGAGGAGCCGGAGACTGGAGCCACGCCCGCCAACACACACACACACACAGACAGAGACAGACAGGTAGAGACAGCTAGGAGGCAGAGGTGGAGGGCGTGACATGCTGAGTCTGACAGATTAATGTAACATGAAGAGACTCATCCTTCCTGTTTTTATTAGTACAAAACATACAATAGTAAGCATGTAGAGAATAACAGCAGCCAACAGGATGGATGGAAAACATAGAAAACACAGAAACATGGAAACACGGAAATATGGAAATGAAAACATGAAAACATAATAAAGCAGGTGAATTATATATTTTTAAAGGGGACATATTATGGAAAATGTCTTATTCCTGGCCCTTATACATGTTCCACGTGTTACAATTGACCTTAGTAGCTGAGAAAAAGCGAAATCTGTAACCTTTTTCTGTAGTTTCCTTTTTGAAAAAACGGTCCAAGAAACAAGCCGTTTTGAAAAGTCCCCCGTTTATACATCATAACAGGCCACTGTTAGCATAATCCAACCCCTCTCAGAGCATGCCCACCCCCAGGTGAACAACCACTCCCATTTACCTCGTCTCAAAATGCAGCTCACGGCAGCGCCACAAGCCGTTGCTTATGGTGCATTCCATTGTACTCGGACGTCGATAGTTCCGATAATTCCTAACTTCCAATCTAAATGTGTTCCAGTGCATCTGCTGGGGAAAACATGGACGCCTGTAGCGAACTCATGTCTGTATGGCAAGTCTCAGAATGTTACAAGCATCTAAAGAGGAACTACATCAACTACTACAGCGCCATTAGTGAAGAGAATCGGCGCATATCACTGAACGTGAACGTTAGTAGTCTAGTACCACATGCTAGTAAAGACTTCTATCATATCAGTGAACTAGTAAAGTGAACGTTAGTAGTCTAGTACCGCACGCTAGTAAAGACTTCTATCATATCAGTGAACTAGTAACGTGAACGTTAGTAGTCTAGTACCGCACGCTAGTAAAGACTTCTATCATATCAGTGAACTAGTAACGGTAACGTTAGTAGTCTAGTACCGCACGCTAGTAAAGACTTCTATCATATCAGTGAACTAGTAACGGTAACGTTAGTAGTCTAGTACCGCACGCTAGTAAAGACTTCTATCATATCAGTGAACTAGTAACGTTAACGTTAGTAGGCTAGCAACACGCTAGTAAAGACTTCTATCATATCAGTGAACTAGTAACGTTAACGTTAGTAGGCTAGCAACACGCTAGTAAAGACTTCTATCTCATAACGTTGAGCTCAAATACACCGAATTACGTTACAAATGTAAACTACAAAGTTGGATCTTGCCCGAGTTTCCGACTGGGAATTCCGACTTGAATGACTGTTCTATTGCATCTTTCCGTGTTGGAGGTCGTTTTTTCCGAGTACAATGGAATGCACCATTACTTTGCGAACAGTGGAGCTACAACGACAACATGTCTACGGCCAGATCCCAACACTCCAGTTGTTCTGTTGTAGGATGCAGGCAGCAACATAGATCCCTGCACAGGCTCCCAACTCGCGAAAATGCCAGGACAGAGTGGATTAATTGTATTTAACTTCTGGAGGGATTCTGAACTACTTGACTCATCTAGAATAGTTTGAGTATATTTTTCTTGCTTACCAGGTTGCTGTTAGCTGTACTTTGATTGCTTAAGTATTAGTGCTTTAATCAGTAGTCTATTGTTAGCTGCTAGTTGGTCAGTTTCTCTTTGTGTCATAGCCCCTATTGAAGGTAGTTTCACCAAGCTAGGCCAATTGCCTTGTTAATTGTCTGGGAGGGGCCTGCACAACTCAAGGTTTATAGTCAGTCCAGGCAGAGTTTTACTCCAGTGTGTACTTTCAAGCGTCAGGCAAACGAAGGCTAGGTGAACAAAGGCAACAGGCGACTTTTTCAAGCCCGACTTCTTCAAAGAACGACCTTCGAAGATTAGGTGCTTCTTCTCTTCATAAACCGTATCATTGTATTGTGATCTACCATGTGTTTGCTTCCTATTCCTGTCCTCTCCTCTTTCGCACAGACGCTGGGTCACACCCAGACGCCGCGACCCCACTAATCTCATCTATCCTACTCTCTCAACTCGCGTTGAGCAAGTGGTGGCAGGGGGGCTGTGGAACTGCCAGTCGGCTGTGCCGAAAGCTGAGTTCATCTCAGGCTACGCATCCCTGCTCTCCCTCAACTTTCTTGCTCTAACTGAGACTTGGATCACCCCAGAAAACACTGCCACGCCCGCTGCTCTGTCAGATGTGTACTCTTTCTCTCACACTCCCAGAGCTGCGAGGCGAGGCGGTGGTACTGGCCTACTAATTTCCAGCAAATGGAAATACTCTCTTTTTTCTCTGCCACAATTCTCTCCTTCCTCCTTTGAATTTCATGCTGTCACTGTTTCTCATCCAGTCAAGCTCACCATCGCGGTTGTGTATCGCCCACCAGGCCCTTCTGGTGAGTTCCTGGAGGAGCTTGACACACTAGTCTCCCACTTCCCTGATGATGGCTCTGGACTCATCCTTCTCGGTGACTTCAACATCCAGACTGAGAAGCTTGACCTTCTTCTTTCGTACCTCGCCTCCTTCGACCTAGCCCTCTCCCCATCTCCTCCTACCCACAAGGCTGGCAACCAACTGGACCTAATCTTCACGAGACACTGTTCTACTGCCAACCTCTCCGTCACTCCTCTTCATCTCTCTGACCACTACTTCATGTCCTACACTCTCTCTCTCCTCTCCCCCCTCACATCCTCCCCCTACCCACATGGTTTCTTCTCGTCGCAATCTCCGCTCGCTCTCCCCCACTGATCTTTCCTCTTCTGTTCTCTCTGCTCTCCCTGCCCCTGAATCTTTTTCTCTTCTATCCCCTGATACTGCCACTGATCTTCTTCTCTCTACTCTGTCCTCTTCTCTGGATCATCTCTGTCCCCTCACCTCCAGGCCTGCACGCCAAACTCCACCTGCCCCTTGGTTGTCGGACTCAGTGCGTACTGAGAGACGGAGCCTGAGAGTGGCTGAGCGCAAATGGAGAAATGGCAACCTCCCGGAGGACCTTCTTACCTTCCAATCTCTCCTTTCCACTTTTTCCTCCTCTCTATCTGCTGCTAAAGCTGCTTTCTTCTGCACTAAAATTCAAACTTCTGCTTCCAACCCTAAAAAACTCTTTGAAACTTTCTCTTCCCTCCTCCAACCCCCACCCCCTCCTCCCACCTCCTCCCTCCGCCCTGACGACTTCGCCAACTTCTTTGACAAGAAGGTCAACGATATCTGATCCTCCTTCCCTCACCGCCCGGCTAGTGCCCTGCGCACCAACCACACCTGTCTGCCTTCCACCCATCCCTCTCTACCACCCTCTCCACCTTTTCCCTCCCCACCTCCCTCCCTATCCCATTTTTCTCCCCTCTCTCCAGACGAGGTCCTTCACCTGGTTACATCTAGCCGCCCCACCACATGCTCCCTTGACCCGGTCCCATCCACTCTGCTTCAGTCTACTGCACCTGAACTCCTTCCCTTCCTGACCCACCTCATCAACACGTCTCTGGTGTCTGGATGCTTTCCCTCTGCTTTCAAGACTGCCAGAGTCACCCCCCTTCTGAAGAAACCAACACTTGACCCCTCTGAGGTCAAGAACTACAGACCGGTTTCCCTTCTACCCTTCCTATCAAAAACTCTTGAACGTGCTGTCTTCAATCAACTGTCCTTGTACCTCCACCAGAACAACCTCTTGGATCCCCACCAGTCTGGGTTCAAAGTGGGTCACTCGACCGAGACTGCCCTCCTGGCAGTGACGGAGTCGCTCCATGCCGCTAGAGCGAACTCTCTCTCCTCTGTCCTGATACTCCTGGACCTGTCTGCAGCGTTTGACACGGTGAACCACCAGATCCTCCTCTCCCCCCTTGAGGGGATGGGTGTCTCAGGCTCTGCACTCTCCATGTTTGCATCCTACCTAACAGATCGCTCCTACCAGGTGACGCTGAGAGGGTCTGTGTCAGACCTACGCAGGCTCACTACTGGGGTTCCGCAAGGCTCGGTTCTAGGTCCTCTCTTTTCCCTCTACACAACATCTCTTGGTTCTGTTATCCATTCACACGACTTTTCCTACCACTGTTATGCAGATGACACCCAGCTGATCCTGTCATTTCCCCCCTCTGACACACAAGTGGAGGCACGCATTGCTGCGTGTCTGGCAGACATCTCAGAGTGGATGTCGATGCACCACCTGAAGCTCAACCTGGACAAGACTGAGCTGGTGTTCCTCCCGGGGAAGGGCTGTCTGCACCGAGACCTGGCCATCACCATTGATAATGCTGTGGTGACGTCAACTCGGACTGCGAGGAATCTGGATGTGACCCTGGACGACCAACTATCGTTCTCGGCAAACATCGCATCAGTGACGCGCTCCTGCAGATTCCTCCTCTACAACATCAGGAGGATTCGCCCCTTCCTCACTGACAAGGCAGCGCAGGTGCTCATCCAGGCTCTTGTCATCTCCCGCCTGGACTACTGCAACTCCCTCCTTGCTGGTGCCCCGGCGTCTGCCATCAGACCTCTGGAGCTTGTTCAGAAAGCTGCAGCTCGTCTGGTGTTCAACCGCCCCAAGTTCTTCCATACAACTACCCTTCTCCGTTCTCTACACTGGCTCCCTGTAGCAGCTTGCATCCAGTTCAAGACCCTGGTGCTAGCCTATAGGGCAGTGAAAAGAACAGCTCCTTCTTACCTCCAGGCTATGGTCAAGCCTTACACCCCCGCCCGACCACTTCGCTCTGCTGCCTCGAGGCGACTGGTTGCCCCGTCACTCAGAGGTCCCTGCGGCCGATCTACACGGTCACGGCTCTTCTCTGTCCTGGCCCCGCAGTGGTGGAATGAACTCCCCACTGATGTCAGGACAGCAGAGTCGCTGCCCATCTTTCGCCGCAGGCTGAAAACCCACCTCTTCAGGAAACACTACCCTGACCCTTCCTCTTAGCCTTGCCTATTTGTCGTCAATTATGTGTTTTGTTTATTTGTTTATTGGCTCTTGTTTATTTGATACACTTATTTGTCTTAGCTCTTGTTTATTTGGTTCACTTATTTGTCTTAGCTCTTGTTTATTTGATGCTCTTATTTGTCTCATTTGTTTAAGTTAAAGTAGGTTGCTAACTTATTGCACTCTTAACTTAACACTAGTTATGCTCTTAGTTGCTTGTTTAGGAAGGAAATGCACTTACGATTTCTGGTGACTAGTAGTTTTCTTGCCTACCTATGTTGAATGCACTCATTGTAAGTCGCTTTGGATAAAAGCGTCTGCTAAATGACTGTAATGTAATGTAATGTAATGTATTTTTAACAGCAACGTCCCGGCTACAGTTAGCTCATTTTTGTAGCTTATGTGTCTGATAATCACTTCATGTCGGACTGCTTCAGCAGCGAGGGCCCGTTCACAGCAGGATTAGCATCTAAATTGAAGCTTACAGATGGAGCAATTCATAAGGTACGTGACCCATCTGTAAACTTGGAATCTGTAAGTGTCACCATGTTTTGATTTTATTTGCAAGTTAGTCTAGTTAGTATATTTGACTACTAGTTAGCTAACGAGTTAGCGGGGCTAGCCACTGGCTTGTTGGGTGCGGAAGAAGTAAGAAAACTAAAGCTGGAGTCAGGACACATCTTAAAGTTATTGGTTGGAGTCAGGACTCATCTTAAAGTTATTTGTTGGGACCAGTGTCTGTTTTATAAGTCTGTCGAACATGTCCGGCTCGGTAAACTTTAGCTACCATTAGTACAATCGCGTTTGGTTGTTTGCGCTGCGCTGTTTGGATGCAAATAGGTTGCATCCAATAATATATTGGGTAACTAGCTCAACAAAATTGTCAATCCTAGCTTGTCTGCAAGTTGTATTCAATAAACTTATGGACATGAGCCATAAACAGACCGGCTACAGCAGAGAGTGTCGCTCACACACCCACATACACACAAACAAAGTACAATATTACACAGAATTGTTATCATTGAGAAACTAAGTGGAACCGCTCAGCTGCCTCTTCCCATTCTGGGTCAGACTCTCAAACATGTACGGTCTCAGTGTTGGTTCTGGAGCGGCCGCCATGGTTATGGTAGATTTCTGCATCAAGCTTGTTTGTTTACCTTGAGCAGCATGAGCGCTCTGCTCTCCGCCTCCGCCAGGCGATTGGCCGCTCCCTTCATTGATTTACATGCTCATTTACATACTACTCCACCCCCTCAAAACAGCCTGTTCTTTACAATGGAGAAAATGAAACACACACCACAGAAGCTGGTTTTAGGATTTTTTTTGATATCGACTTCAAAAACATCTTGTCAAGTCCCTGGAAACAGTTTTAAATAGCCCAAAATGAGTAAAATATGGGACATATTTTACTAATTCTTAAGCATTTTTAAGCATTTTTTAAGTACTGTACACTGATGGTGCTGTGTGGTGCTCTGTCTAGTATACTGTACACAGTAGTCTATTGGCAGTTAGCTAACAAGTTAGTTTTATGAGCACTAAAGGTTTGCCATTGTAGATTAATTAAAAAATGTTTCTTGTCATCAAGGCTTACCTGATGTGATGTCTCACCAACACCATCCAGTGCTACATCATAGTCTGTTTCCCTCAAGTTGTCCTACACCTACACCTGATACTGCCCTCTCATCCCCATCTCCTGTCACCTTAGCCCCCTCACCATACCCACCTAGCTCAGATCCCAGCAGTCCAACTGTGATTCAGGAGCCGAAGAGGACCACAGAAGAGGCGATCCTCAAAAGGTTAGAGAGGATTGACCAGGAGAGAACACATCGGCAGGAGAGAGCAGTTGGTTTGGCACTGTAGTGGCCGATATGCTCAGTTCCCCCCAGAGGAAGTCAGCTGTGAAATTTAAGATTCATCAATTCTTTACAAGGCTGAGGGAGATGAAGTTGCTGAGTCATAGATGACACTGTTAGAATATTATATTTTCTGCTGCCGGTATACTTCATGCAAAGCTGGGTGAAAGCGACAATTGAGGCTCTATTTTTTACTTCTCTATATTGATAGAACTGACATTTGTTGTCTGTACTGTTTGACATTATGGTAGAGAAGTGAGAAATTGATCCTGAATCAAATTAAATTGGACAGGTAAGTAAGCAGGTGAGTAGCAATAGAGCTAATAAATGGGCTGTAAATATGAACATAATCAAAATGGCTACAAGTATGGTATAAAATGACTTGACAAATAGGTTATTTGTCAAACAAAGCATATAAGAATGTATAATGAATGAATGAATGAATGAATGAATGAATTCTCACCAGGGTATGGTTGCATCAGGTTACGATGTAACGGAAAAGCTGCATCGCCCAAGAACACATGGGGAATGATGAACTGGTCCCGGGAAGGTTGACCCATTGAATCAAATCCAAGGTCCCACGCAGCAGGCACTCCCCAAATTTGCTCTCCTGGAAAACTCCACCGTGGCTTCCTCGGCCATAGGTGCCAATATCCACCATGGTGAAGCAGTAATTGGCATCACAAACAGCCAGCAGGATGAGGGAATGTATCCACTGGTCCACTGGTGGTGCTTTTATTTGAACATGCTTCCCATTAATACACCCTAGGCAATTGGGGAAGTTCCATACCCTCAGGAGAGAGAGATCTTGGTCCACTCGTGCCTTTTGGGAAAGCAAAGGAACTCCTCGTGGAGAGAATCCCATTTGGCTTCACAAACCTCTGAGTCAGCCACAATGGTGGATCCCAACTAACTGGCAGAAACACTTTGTTGACTGCTTGGTGAGACTACGTAGTGTCACAGCCAAACTCTCTGACAAAGAGACAGGGCTGGAGTGAGTGGCCGAATGTTGCACAAAGGATTGGTCATCAAACTGGGGTGCAGACATACGGAAGTATTTGAAGTACATCTCTTCGTCCACCTCTCACATTGGCCTCAACAACATGGTGTACTCCCCTTCATCATATTTGATTTGCATAGCCCTTAATCACCGTTATAGCCTCAAAGGGCTTCACAGTGCCCAAAGTGTGAAAACAATAAACGACAGCCCCCAGCCTTGGACCCTCACAGAGGACAATGATAAACAAACCCATTTAGGAAAACTGGAAGAAACCTTGGGAGGGACTACTCACAGAGGGAGGGGCTAATCAGAGAGGGAGGGGCTACTCACAGAGGGAGGGGCTACTCAGAGAGGGAGGGACTTCACAGAGGGATCCCTCTACCAGGACGGTCGGGCTGCAATAGATGCCGAGTTTGGGCAAGAAGCGTATACAGAGTGCATAAAAGTTTATTTGGGTAGGGGCGCCCGGGTAGTGTAGTGGTCGCTGAGGTCGCTGGTTCAAACCTCAGCGTTACCTCCGGCTTGGTCGGGCGTCCCTACAGACACAATTGGCCGTGTCTGTGGGTGGGAAGCCGGAAGGGTATGTGTCCTGGTCGCTGCACTAGCACCTCCTCTGGTCGGTCAGGGCGCCTGTTCAGCAGGGAGGGGAATTGCCTACAAACATATAGGAGACTCACCCACACTCTGACAGCCTACAAACAGATAGGAGACTCACCCATACATGCATGCAGACTCATTCATGTACTCTCACTCACTCAGACAGACATGACCAATCAGTGGACAGGAGCAGGAAGACATGTAGGCAGGTATGGCGGCATATGAGTGACAAAATCCGCGAGCGCAATTGAGATCACCGCGCGCGTAATTCAAACAGCCGCGCACACATATTATTTTTGAGAGCGCTTTCACAGCACTCGCGCGCAGAATATATCTGCTCGCGCGAGCAATATTGTAACCTGCGAGGAGAAATCCATGCTTTGAGCGCGCGCACAGAATCCGAATCAGCGCGCACAACTATCATTGCTCTCCTGCTCGCGAAACTTTCACCTGCTCGCTCGCGAGTGTTTTTTCTTTTTGGCAGTAAGTGGGCGGACCCAGTCACAATGGTATCCCTAAATCTAATTGGTTACAGTGATTGGCCTTTTTGTATCGGCGCAAGTAAACAAGGAAGGAGAAACAATAAAGCTTTATGTTCTATGAAGTGGTTGATGGAAGAAAAAAAAGAGTTATGTCCACTCTTTTATTTAATGACTTGTTTGATCGATTGATAGCGTGAAACGTATAGGTTGTGAACGAATCGCGAGCGTCCATGCTTCTCTATCTCCATCAGATGAATGGCAAATGTCACTGTGATGTGTGTAATGTCCGATAACAAACTCGTCGCGTCTGTTTACGTAAACGTCATCGATGACGTATCAGGGTCTTGAAGGGTTGTCCCATTTCATAGGTGGAGATTTCAACCACTACCCCTTGTGACTCTGTTCCGAGGGCCAAGCCGAATGGGATTCGGCCTAAGTAGCCTTAATCAAATAAATACGTTGATGAATATATATACATGAATCATTGCATACATACATGAATGGTAAATGGTAAATGGACTGTACTTATATAGCGCTTTTCTAGTCTTTTCCGACCACTCAAAGCGCTTTACACTACATTCACATTCACCCCATTCACACACATTCATACACTGATGGCAGGGCGCTACCATGTAAGGTGCCAACCTGCACATCAGGGGAATCTAACCATTCATACACAGTCACACACCGAAGGCACAGCTTCGGGAGCAATTTGGGGTTCAGTGTCTTGCCCAAGGACACTTCGACATGCGGACTGGAGGAGCCTGGGATCGAACCGCCGATCTTCTGATTAGCGGACGACCCGCTCTACCCCCTGAGCCACAGCCGCCCTAGGGTGAATCACTATAATAATTCCAGTGTTCGCGCCCTTTGGCAATTTATTCACAATCAGTTATGGGAAAGTGGCAGAAATATTACTGTATAACAGTTATGAATTATGTTCATTCTTTAGGCTATTTGTTTATTTATTTAGTTTAGCTCTCCTTAAATTGACCGCTGCTGCAGCCAACACCCTTCAAAACGCGCAACTTTTACTTTGAAGGCGAGCTGTCTCTGGTTGCGAGAGGACTGAAGACGAGGACTGAAACCAATAATTGTGACTGGGTCCGCCCACTTACTGCCAAAAAGAAAAAACACTCGCGAGCGAGCAGGTGAAAGTTTCGCGAGCAGGAGAGCAATGATAGTTGTGCGCGCTGCTTCGGATTCTGCGCGCGCGCTCAAAGCATGGATTTCTCCTCGCAGGTTACAATATTGCTCGCGCGAGCAGATATATTCTGCGCGCAAGTGCTGTGAAAGCGCTCTCAAAAATAATATGTGTGCGCGGCTGTTTGAATTACGCGCGCGGTGATCTCAATTGCGCTCGCGGATTTTGTCACTCATATGCCACCATAGGCAGGATGCTAGTATCCATCAGGACCCTGAGCTAGGATGAGCTAACTGGTCTAGCCTTACTCTGAGAAGAGACTGAGCCACTCCCTCAAGGCTGTGTTTGGTCAAATGTTTTTAACCTTGACTTAAAGATGTTGATAGAGCCTGTCTCTCTGATTGAGGCAGGCAGACTGTTCCAGAGATAGGGAGCCTGGCAAGAAAAGGCTCTGTTACCTGCTGGGATAGACAGGTAGCCAGCGGTAACGGCTTGATTAAGGCCGTTTTAAAGGCTGAGGGCACAGTGCCAGTGGAGGGCAACTGATTGATCATTATGAGAATTGAGGGTCCTAAGATTGGGAAAAGTTCTTTGAGTAATTTAGCAGGCAGAGGGTCGAGCATGCAGGTTGTGGGTTTAGATGCCAGAACTAACTTGGACAGACAGTCTAGGGAGACTAAATCTAACTCTGAAAATAGACAGTCCGGGAAACACCAAGTGAACTTTTCAGGGGTGAGACAACAACACAAGTGGAGAGTATATTAGTAATGTCATCTCTGATTAGTGATTTTATGAGTAAAAAAGGTCATGAAATCAAAGGTCAGAGCTATCAGAGGGGGAGTGATTACGCTTTAGTTTAGTTTCTCTCTACAAAACGGCGAGCTCTGGGGACATGTCAGCTCTCCCTTAGACATCTGTCTGTGTTTCTAGATAATAAAGCAGTGAATAACCCATTAGGGTGGAAGCCGTCAGCTTGAAGGAGGGCCAGTTATCTAAGAAGAAGAACTAAGAAGAACTACGAACACTCGTGAGCCGGCTAGCTGGCCACGTATCCAGACTGTCTGGGTGCCCGTCTCATCTAAGGTAATCGGCCTATCCACTTCTAGCTGACGGACACATCTCTCTAATAGAGACAACTTCTCAATGATAAGCACACAAGTAGAACAAGAAGCCATCCTTACCCTTGCTGGTATCGCTGGGAGACTAGGTCAGGTGACTTGGGTTGTCAATAGTTTTGGATAATATCGCATTTCCGGAAAGATACAACCGCAAACAGTATAAATGCTCAAACGCACGTTCGTGGCCGTCAGCGAGCCGCACGGACACCAAAAAGCATAATTCAGCCTTTATACTCACCATTTTAGTATTTGCAGCAGACAGTCTTGGTTCCTCAGAAAATAGTCCCAGAATACATATGCATGGACAAAGGTGAAACAATCAGAGATACTACCTGTAACACATTTCTCCAACCAACATTTTTGGATCTAGGACAAGCGGAGGACAAGCGGAAGAGTGAGTTAAGACTGCTTTTTCAAGGATGGATAGGGATGGTTTCTGAAGAGAATATAGCTCGTAATTTGAAGATTTTTAGCAAAGTGTTTCATAGGGATGTTGTATTTCCTCTACAAATCTGCAAAAGTATATTGTATATTATTCTCATACATATCCATTCTTTAAAGCCAGGATCCTTGTACCCAGGTGTGCTTGTGCTCTATACCAGATTTGTATTGTATTCCTGATATTTTGGGTATTTTATCAATTTCTATCAATTAAGGAGTGAGATAGGTTTATAGGATTCACACCTGGTCTGTCCAGTTTAACTGTGATCCAAACCTTGGTTAAACATGGGTGGAGACAATTCTGACATGACATGGAGGGGTCCATGTCATGCCTCCTCAAGCATTTCTAAAAAAAGGTGGAGGCTGTCTATCTTTAAAAGTCTTTAAAAGTCATATCTCATTGTTGGAAAAACGTTATGCAGACAACAGTCATACAGGATACTGTTTTAGATTAGATCAGACTATAGGCTGCACAAACTGAAGGAGAATTGCGAAAGTGTTGACGGTCTATTTCATAATTTCACCACCATCCATCCATCCAACATCCATCCTTCATCCATCCATCCATCCAATTTCATTCACCCATCCATCATCCATACATCCATGTGAAAATCCAGTATTTGCGAAAGAGAAAGACAGAGACAGACACAGGGAGAGAGAGAGAGAGAGAGAGAGAGAGACAGTCCAGTTTAATGGAGAGAACAGCAAAACAACAAACCATCTGTCGTTCTTTTTCTTTCTCTCTCTGGCAGTTTGTCATTGTTTTAGGTGACTTGGCTGCTGGACACACACACACACACACACACACACACATTGTGATGTCAGTGAGGGGTGAAATTGAGTTGTTTCAGTCTGGAGACCCAAACTGAGGAATAATAGAGAGAGAGAGAGAGAGAGAGAGAGAGAGAGAGAGAGAGAGAGAGAGAGAGAGAGAGAGAGAGAGAGAGAGAGAGAGAGAGAGAGAGAGAGAGAGAGAGAGAGAGAGAGAGAGAGAGAGAGAGAGAGAGAGAGAGAGAGAGAGAGAGAGAGCGCTGTTATAGTGGAAAATCTTCTATGCTTTCATTCTTTTTTCTTCTATTCTTTCATCTCTATTCTTTTGCTCTCTTCTCCTCTCTATTCTTCTGCCCTCTTCTCTCCTTCCAGTCATTTATTATTCTACCTCTTCCACCTCTTCTCCTTTCTCCTCCTCATTCCCTCCTTCTTTCTCTCTGTCTCCCTCCATTACCTCGTCAGGTTGTGATGATGAAAGCTTTTTTACAAACTACAGTCGGCATGACAACGCCAAACTCACCCATTATACCCCCACCCCCATCAGTTTGTTGTGATGGCTTGATGTGTTTTCCCCTGAAAGACAATTATCCTGTCTGACATACTCCTCTCCTCTCCTCTCTTCTCCTCTCTTCCTCTCCTCTCTTCTCTTCTCCTGTTTTCATGTTGTTTCCCAGGAGATGAGGCTGTGATATCGCCATGGAAACATGCAGAACCAATAGGAGCCCAGAGGCTGAAGCATCACCAACAGTTACCATGGCAATGGTACTGCCTGAATAGTTTTTTTCCAAAGCAGTTTATAACCAGCTTCTTGGTTACCTCAGGAGTTACCATAGCAACCAATGAAGATGGGTACCTAGCTCCTTGCTTATGGATCAATGAAGATGGATACCTAGGTACCTGGTTATCACAGACTTACCATAGCAACCAGTGAAGATGGCAAACTAGCTCCCTGGTTACCACAGACTTACCATAGCAACCAGTGAAGATGGCAAACTAGCTCCCTGGTTACCACAGACTTACCATAGCAACTTTCACATTTAAGGTTTTGAATGTCTTCATGCAAGTATTTCATTATGCCAAATGGTATTGTTGTATATTTATGTATTCTGCATATGACAAAGATGGTCACTTCCACTGTTCATCTTCTTGTGTAGTCTAGATTAAAGGTGCACCGCTACAACCTTTCAGGACTGATAGAACAGTATCAGTATATCTTCAGCATTTGGCCACATCACATCTTATGTCGTCTCTCGCTATGCACCTTGGAGAGAAACGCTTGGCATGCTCAGTATGTGTAAACACAGTACGTGTAAATGCTTTTCAGTATGTCCTACTGTATGTCCTGTAACCCATGTTTACATGTAGAGTAGCATAGTGTAAAACTCACTATAGAACAAGACATATTGGCTAGACACCATACCTGGACGTATTGGTGCCGGTGCTGGTGACCCGCTCACTGTTCCTTTCTAAAGGAACTGTGTACAACTGGTTCATTCAAACTCTGTTTGGTCTATTTTACACAACTTAAATCAGCTATTTCTCAATGTTTCAGTGATCTGTTCATTCAGAAATGCTTATCAGCTGTTTCAATAAAGCTTTTGAGCTGCTGTTGTTGCAGAAGTAGAGGCTTTATACTGTATTTAAGGTTTTGAACATTAGGTTTTCATTTCTGGCATGCTGTGTGCGAGCATTTGTAAATAAGACAAGAAAGATCCATCATTTTGGTATTGGGTAAGCTTGTATGTAAAGAAAATCTAAGCATTTTAGAAACTTAATTGACTGCTTATTGTGTGAAAACAACATGAATTGTGTTAATGGTATGGTCCACAACTAACAGATGTTGTGCTAATTGTGTTTGGAGTTTTGAAAATGTGACTACAGATTGGACAAACGGATGTTAGCGACTGTAAAAAACTGTTGATCTGATTCTTTGGCATTCCTTGTCAAACCATTTGTGCTTATTTTGTTTTTCTTTGTGCTTCTTGTTTTTGGTTGGTAGGTCAGCTTCTGTAGCTGCTCTTCTCATAGATAGTGTTCATGTGTCTGATGGCCATGTTGACACCATCTCTGCTGGCTCGATAGTCATGGTCTATAAACTGTCTGATTTGATCAGTGATATCTGGAGAATTTAGAGCCGTGATGAGTTTTTCTTTGCTGTCCTCTACCCATTTATATACGTGCTTGAGTTGATATAGTTTACTGGGCGGAGCTTGTGATTCTCTCGTTTGTCCATGTATTTTAAGAAATCCATTGATTTGATTGGTCTGAGAGAGGGGTTTGCTGCCTGACAGTGAATGCATTGATAGTGGAGGGGTCCATGTCAGTGATAGTCAACTACACTACACCCAAGAGCTGAAGAAGACGTGAACCTCCCCATTGAGTCCTCTCTGATGATGTACAGGCTTGAGGCTCGACAGAGATGGAGGACCTCTCTTCCACTACTGTTTACTAGACAGTCAAGGTTATTTCGTTGGCTGATAATTGGTGTGGTACTAAGAAGGTTCAGACCAAAAACATGTTTATTGCCCTGTGGGTCAAGGAAGTCATGTTCACAGCCAGTCCTGGCATTTAGGTCCCCGCACAACAGCACATTTCCCTGGGTCTGGAAATGACTGATTTCTGTGTGGAGGGTGTCAAACACATCTCCATTAAAATAAGGAGAATATAAATTGCACATAGATATACATCTTTTTCAGTTATGCCCATATTTTTGTTGAGTTTCATCCATACGTTTGACTTCCCTTGTTTTACTGTTTGGGTGTTTTGGGCATGACCCCTTGTACCACACCAAACCTCCCCCAGTTTATGTGAAATTAACTCATTTCAACTGTCTCAACTGTCTGTCTCTCTCTCTCTCTGTCTCACTGTCTCTCTCTCTCTCTCTCTCTCTCTCTCACTGTCTCTCTCTCTCTCTCTCTCTCTCCCTCTGTCTCACTGTCTCTCTCTCAGTTAAATTCAATTCAATCTGCTTTATTGTCATGACTGTAAACAGAAACAATGTTGCCAAATCAGATTAAATAAACATTCAGATAATTCAGATAACATTAGATACATTAGTCAGGTTACTTCAGGTATTTGTGTGTGTTTGTGTGTACATGTGTGTGCGCGTGTTTGAGCGTATGTGTTTGTGTGTGTGTGTGTGTGTCAGGTGTGATGTGTGTTTATGTTGGCCACTCACTGTCCCTCAGGTTGTGAGTGTCTCTCTCTCTCTCTCTCTCTCTTGCTCTGTCACTGTCTCTCTCTCAGTCTCCTTCTCGCTCCTCTTTTATGTTTGCTGTTGTTGGTGGGGAAAGGGGGGGGGGGGGGGGGTCAAGTGAAGCGTTGTGGCTTTGGCTCAAAGTCCGTCCTTAACGAGCTCAACGCTTCGTTAAGCTTGAAGCTCCAACCAATCAGCTGCAGTGCAAACAGAGAACTGAAATTAGAATTTTAATGGACTTCTGAATTTAGTTTGAACACAAACACTGAAACCATCCACAGCCTCTACTGGTTCTACTGGGAGCTGACCAGTACCACCAGTCTCTACTGGTTCTACTGGGAGCTGACCAGAACCACCACAGTCTCTACTGGTTCTACTGGGAGCTGACCAGTACCACCACAGTCTCTACTGGTTCTACTGGGAGCTGACCAGTACAACCACAGTCTCTACTGGTTCTACAGGGAGCTGACCAGTACAACCACAGTCTCTACTGGTTCCACTGGGAGCTGACCAGTACCACCAGTCTCAGTTGAGTATAGTCTGAGTGTAATCCCCAGATTATATTTTGCCTTCTGTCTGAGGCTCCATACAGCAGGAGCTTCATCTCTAATGAAGCTTAATTTCATTTTCTTTTCTTCTGCCTCTTCAACCTTGTTCTCTGCAGCTCGTAGCCTTGAATTTACCCTCCAAATTTAGATCTACTACGCCCCTAACTTTCCTCTAATTACCCCCAACTACCCTCTAACTATACCCCCCCAGACCCCTGGATAATTATAGTGGCTCTAACTAATCAGTTTATTAGACAATCTCTTCATCACGCTGAAATTATCAATAGAAGTCTATTCCATGTTCCATCTTCCATCATCAGATGAATTACAATGTAATCAATATCGATTCAATATTTAATCATTAACACCCAATTTCTAATCAGCAATGTTTTGTATATATAATCAATAATATCTCATTTTGGACTGAATCTCCCAGTGTAAGTAATAAGTGATTTTATTGTTTTCTAATACACATTTATTCTGACATCACATGATTTCAGAATACTGAGAGATTCTGTCCAATCCCATGGTGCATTGGTGATGATGACATGATGATGTAATTAATGATCAGCTTATTAATTAATGATCAGTTTATTAGAATGTGACCTCTAGTTGATCAGCTGCCTTCACCTCTTCTATGTAGAATACAGTAACGCTAGCTAACTAGCTAATAGCATATTACATACATAGAATACAGTAACGTTAGCTAACATAGCTAATAGCATATTACATGCATAGAATACAGTGACATTAGCTAACATAGCTTATAGCATATTACATATATAGAATACAATAATGTAAGCTAACTGGCTTATAGCATATTACATGGAATACAGTAATGTTAGCTAACTAGCTAATAGCATATTACATACAAAGAATACAGTAACGTTAGCTAACATAGCTCATAGCATATTACATATATAGAATACAATAATGTTAGCTAACTAGCTTCTAGCATATTACATTCATAGAATACAGTAATATAAGCTAATATAGCTTATAGCATATTACATAAATAGAATACAATAATGTTAGCTAACTAACTTATAGCATATTACATGGACTACAGTAATGTTAGCTAACTAGCTAATAGCATATTACATACGTAGATTAGCACTGCTGATATAACAACAATCACAAGAAATGTGATTTATTGTGATTTATTATAAAAGATCAGAGATAAAGAACCATTATACACTATTACTGCTACTCGTACCACAGTACTGTGAATACTATCTAATTACTTCTACAACTACTACTTTTATCACAGTAAAACTATTAGAACTTACCGCAGTACTAGAATTACAGATTCACAGGAAGTGACCGAGGGCTCTGTTATATGAGGAAAATTCTACCCTGACCTGCATGACTGACACACACACACACACACACACACACACACACACAAACACACACACACCCTGCTGTCTGGCAGAGTAAAAGACAATTATAACATGTTTTCAGGCAATACACATAATTCTGATATAATGACTCAGGCAATACACACCCACTACACTGATCACAACACACACACACCATACACTGATCACAACACCCACACACCATACACTGATTACAACACACACTGTCATTACAACATGGTCTCAGGCAACTAACTCTGCTGTCCCTCTCTGCACACACAGATACACTCAGGAGAAAGATGGAGACGAGAAATTATCATTTGTAGCATTTTAAACCAGTTAGCATGCTGGCGTGTTGTGTTTTAAACCAGTTAGCATGCTGGTGTGTTGTGTTTTAAACCAGTTAGCATGCTGGCGTGTTGTGTTTTAAACCAGTTAGCATGCTGGTGTGTTGTGTTTTAAACCAGTTAGCATGCTGGCGTGTTGTGTTTTACATCAGTTAGCATGCTGGTGTGTTGTGTTTTAAGCCAGTTAGCATGCTGGTGTGTTGTGTTTTAAACCAGTTAGCATGCTGGCGTGTTGTGTTTTAAACCAGTTAGCATGCTGGTGTGTTGTGTTTTAAACCAGTTAGCATGCTGGCGTGTTGTGTTTTATATCAGTTAGCATGCTGGCGTGTTGTGTTTTAAACCAGTTAGCATGCTGGCGTGTTGTGTTTTACATCAGTTAGCATGCTGGCGTGTTGTGTTTTACAACAGTTAGCATGCTGGCGTGTTGTGTTTTAAGCCAGTTAGCATGCTGGCGTGTTGTGTTTTACACCAGTTAGCATGCTGGCGTGTTGTGTTTTACACCAGTTAGCATGCTGGCGTGTTGTGTTTTACACCAGTTAGCATGCTGGCGTGTAGTGTTTTACACCAGTTAGCATGCTGGCGTGTTGTGTTTTACACCAGTTAGCATGCTGGCGTGTTGTGTTTTACAGAGGGGCCACTCACATTAGACCAGGGGTTTTCCAGTTGTCAGGGACCCCAGCCGTGTGTGTGTAATGCAATGTGATTGGCTGACAACCCGTGTTTCTGCTCCAGTAGAGTTGACAGATTTCTGACAGAAGCTACACGCACACACACACACAGACGCCACAGTCACACTGTCACACCTACCTGTAGTGTCTAGACAGCCTGCAGAACCAGTGAACCTACCTGTAGTGTCTAGACAGCCTGCAGAACCAGTGGACCTACCTGTCCTACCTGTAGTGTCTAGACAGCCTGCAGAACCAGTGAACCTACCTGTAGTGTCTAGACAGCCTGCAGAACCAGTGGACCTACCTGTCCTACCTGTAGTGTCTAGACAGTCCGCAGAACCAGTGAACCTACCTGTAGTGTCTAGACAGCCTGCAGAACCAGTGAACCTACCTGTAGTGTCTAGACAGCCTGCAGAACCAGTGGACCTACCTGTAGTGTCTAGACAGCCTGCAGAACCAGTGGACCTACCTGTCCTACCTGTAGTGTCTAGACAGTCCGCAGAACCAGTGAACCTACCTGTAGTGTCTAGACAGCCTGCAGAACCAGTGAACCTACCTGTAGTGTCTAGACAGCCTGCAGAACCAGTGAACCTACCTGTAGTGTCTAAACAGCCTGCAGAACCAGTGGAAGGCAAATTTGAAGAAGTGGGTTTTGTGGGTTTTGGGGGTTTTGAGGGCATTCTTGAAGGACGGCAGGGTGTTGGTCTTGTGGCTAGGGAAAGCGTTCCAGAGGTCCGGGGCTTGGTGCTTGGAGTTTGGGCCGATGATGACGATTTCAGATTTATTGCAGTTAAGTTAATAATTTGGGTAGGACATCCAGATCTGATGTGGGGCGTCACAGTAACCAGCAGCTCAGTCAGCGTCATCGTAGGAGTGGGGGACCATGAGGACACCAACACTGACCTGGGAACAGATAGGAGACACACCCACACACACCCTGTGTGTAGGACTGGTGTTATAGCATTAGAAATGTTCAGGATGAATTTGATAGCAAATAGAATTTGATAGTGTGTGTTTCTATGTTTTTTCACAATGTGTGGAAACTCTGGAGTTGGTGAAACAGGATCAACTGCAGCCCGTCGCTGGTTTGACATGATGCCTTGATACACTCATCGTTTATCAGGAGTCTGTCAGCGCTAAATGACCTGGTTCTCTTCTCTACACAGGTTAACTAGTACAGACACACAGTCACTAGTATGAAGCAGGTTAACTAGTCTGACAGATCACTAGACTAGGTCCGTTTTAAAGCAGTATATTGATATATTGATCTCCCTGCTGTCAGCACCATCCCTTTCTGATCAATGGGTTTGTGTCAATAAGGCAGCTGATGGATGACGGAGCTCCTGAAGCTGGGCCAGACTGGAAGCTGCTTCTACACAGTATGGATTATTATTTCAATGAGATATTTCTTGATTTAATTTCCAATAGATTTGCAAAGAAAAGGCAGAAAAATCATTTTAAAATCTCATTTGACTCCATTTTGAATTGAGGCTCCAAAGCAACACTATTAAAGCGTCTATCTAGATGTTTAATACTGAGGACCAAGTGGAGAACAGACTTCACTGAAACATCTCAGTAGATCTCTCACCAGATCTGTGATCTACTGTAATCCACTTGTACACACACAGATGAGTATTAATGTAGTTCAGTGAAGCAGCAGGTTCATCTACTGATGGTTCTATTAGATTCTATTATAAACTGTCAGTCTGACACACACACACACCGTTCTCTCCCTTCCACAGAAAGAGAGAGAACGAGGTTAAATGCTGAAAGGAAGAGGTGAAATGAGGAGAAAATAGAGGAGAAGAGGTTATCTCTCTTTTATGATGAAAATAGAGCCTCCACCCATTAGGAGGAGGACTAAGGAGAAGAGAGGGAGGAGGGAGAGAGGTAGAAAAGATGGAGGGAGCTGAGAGGAGGGAAGATGTTGATAAACAAAATAGTGCATGGAGGAAAGTGACAGAGATTGTTGGTCTTCCTGGTGTGTAGCGTTACCTGAAGTAACCTCAAACTGGAGCTCTGGTAGGCTGAACAAGTAATGCTAGCCTGCTACACTGCCTACCCACAACATCCCAGTTGACCCAACAAGCCATGACCTTCGATAGAGCAGAGCCAGTGTTCAGTATGAAAGAGCCAATCAGGAGAAACCAAAGTGTCCTGGTTTCATCACTCTGGAGGAACTGAAGGTTTGTCTTCTCCCAGAGCTGCTGGTAGGGTTAGCTGTCTCTCTCTGCCTGTCTGTATATCTCTCTCTGCCTGTCTGTCTCTCTCTCTCTGCCTGTCTGTCTCTCACTCTGCCTGTCTGTCTCTCTCTGCCTGCCTTTCTGTATAGCTCTCTCTGCCTGTCTGTCTCTCTCTCTCCCTGGCTGTCTGTCTGTGTGTATACAGTGGTTAATGAGAGATGACGTGCTTCAATGCATCTTAATCACATCCTACTAATTAATGTCTGTTGTAATTAGAACAGAGAGGCTATTGGCTCCTCACTGACAGCTCGTTACTGGGACTAACGAGCCCATGTTTGTGTGTGTGTGTGTGTGTGTGTGTGTGTGTGTGTGTGTGTCACCAGAGGGCTCAACATCAGTAGTTGAACTTTTATTCTTCTATAGAAGCTCCTGCATGAACATGTACATTTGTAGAAAAGGGAAAATGCCTTTAATGGAACCAAAACCAAAAACTCACAGGATATATATATAGACTGATTAATTGTGATCACAGGTGATCTCTGGGAAATGCAGTGAGAAACACCACAGCAATGAGCTGTGAACATATTCATAGAATTAAATCTGTTCCTGTCTCTACCACATAATGTTAAAAAAATTATAATTGTGGAATAGGCTATTGCAATTAGAAGGAGAAATGGTCATTGGCTCTTCATATTTCATAATGTTATAAGGTAGAACCACAACATGGTTGTTGATACGTCTCCTTGACAACCCGAATCACTCTGAGTCCGACATCATGACGTCACTTGTGTAACCCCTGCTGCCTGAACGGGAGACCCCGGTGGTCAACTCATCTCCTCTAACAACACAGTGTTACTGTCTAGGGCTAAAGGTTAGGCTATTGGACACACACACACACACACAAATACATTACATTACATTCTAGTCATTTAGCAGATGCTTTTATCCAAAGCGAAGTGCATTCAACATAGGTAGGCAAGAGAACTACTAGTCACCAGAAATCGTAAGTGCATTTCCTTCCTAAACATCATCTAAGAGCAGAACCAGTGTTGAGGTAGAAGATCAATAAGTTAGATACTTTTATTAAACACTGAGACAAATAGGCAAGTGCTTTATCCCACATCTCTGTAGACCAGTGCTGATGGTTTTTGCAGCACTGAACTCTCAGATGTGCATTGGTCTTTGTAGTGAGGGTTTCTTCCTGCAGCCCTACTGTAATATCGTCTCTATGTAGTTGTGGACGGACTGTTCTGACAGTCTGATCACGTCCTGCATTGACCTTCAGTCACCTGAGGAAGAGTTGCTCTTCTGGTTCCTTACATATCGCACTAATGCACGAGCATCACGCTCATCCAATGTGAGCTTCCCACCACAATGTCCGACCCTGTTGACTGATGTCTTTCCATAGATCTAAGTGCAGATGTCCCTTTAGTCCCTGTTCCTATTGAAGCCAGTTGAGTCTTTGTGACTGAAGCTCCTGCCATCCGCCCCAATGATGAACCTCTTTCAAAGTCATTTAGATCTTTTCCTCTTGCCATCTTGATCCCAAATCGAGGTCAACTGGGCCTCTCAGCATTTTGATACATGCCCCAGAGCATCATGGGATGTTAATTGCTTAATTGTATCATGCAGTACACCTGTATGGAAGCATCTACATTTGTTATGTTTCTCCTCATTTATTCAGGTTTTTCCTTTAATTTGTCACCCGTCTGTGTGTATATATATATACATATATACAGGGGGTGTAAGGCTTGACCATAGCCTGGAGTTGGAAGGAGCTGTTCCTTTCACTGCCCTATAGGCTAGCACCAGGGTCTTGAACTGGATGAGCTGCTACAGCCAGTGGAGAGAATGGAGAAGGGGGTTGTGGGAGAACTTGGGGTGGTTGAACACCAGATGAGCTGCAGCTTTCTGAACGAGCTCCAGGAGGGAGTTGCAGTAGTCTAGGCGGTGAGCCTCGTCAGCGAGGAATCCTCCTGATGTTGTAGAGTAGGAATCTGCAGGAGCGTGTTACTGATTGTTACTTCAACAGAGCTTGAAACACACACACACCGCTAAGCCACAGCCTCATCAAAACACTGTTGACAAGAGTCTGACAGGGAAAGTGTGTGTGTGTGTGTGTGTGTGTGTGTGTGTGTGTGTGTTGTCAGGGTGCAGACTGAAAACAGCCTGTAATTGGAAACATCAATCTGCTGACAGCTGCACACACACACACACACATACACACATACACACACACAAAATAGCCCATCAACGCTCAGCTTGGCAGCTTAACGGAGGAAACACACATGAAAACAAATAAAATCAAATATATCAATTTACACACACACAGTCTCTCTTTCTCTAGGTTTTTCTCTCAGACTCTCAATACACATCATAGAGAGAATAGTGTAGAGCAGCTGCCCCCTGCTGGCCTTAATTGCATTACATGCTACATTCTAACACCATGTTGGAAGGTTACACACATATTCTCTTATTTACTTCTTTATTAGTGTGCTTGCTTCAGCAAACTTCAATGCTCAACTTCTTCCTCACCATTTACGCTGTCAACGCCGTTCAAACTTTGAAAAATTCAGCATAGTCTGGAATCATCATCGGCCTTCCAAATTTTTGATTACACTTTTACTTTTTCTGCAATTGAATTTTATTTGCAATATTTTGGCCCCATAGGATTGCATTATAAAAAGCTTTGACAATGGCTCTGTCTCTACAAGGCACTAGATGGAGTCAGAGACTGTCAAATGTGACGCTGGCTGTCTTTCACAATGTCCAGAGACCAGAGACTTTGTGGTTTACTGATGACTGAAAAGAAAACACAAAGCTGGACATTAAATATGTCTACATTTTGATTTGATGGAGGAAGTTTCCATACAAATAATTATTACAACTATTTATATTTTTAATACTTTCAATATGTTTAATACTATGATTTCTATTACATTTTTCAATACGATTACTACTGCTGCAGCTGTAAATGCTACTGCTATTTCTGCTAATAATTCAACTACTACTACTACTACTACTGCTGCTGCTACTACTTCTACCATTACTACTTCTGCTAATACTTAAACTACTACTACTTCTACTGCAGCTATTACTAACAGCCAGGGTCACATTTGACAGTCTCTGTCTCCCTCTGGTGGCTGTCTCATGTGACCCTGACTGTCTTTCACAATGTCCACAGACCAGAGACTCAGTTTGTGGTTTACTGATGACTGAATAGAAAACACAAACCACTACTTCTGCTAATACTTCAACTATTACTACTTCTGCTACTAGTACTTCAGCTAATACTACTACTTCTGCTACTACTACTGCTGGTGCTGCTATTACTTCTGCTTTTACTACTTCTACTACTACTATTTCTTAACACAGTATCTTTCTGATTAAATTTACTTTTAAAAACATTTTTAAGCTGAAGCATGCACACATTTTCTTCAGATTTAGAAATTTAACCTTTTCTAGTTATTATATTATTATTATTATTATAACTGAGGTAACAGTATTTTAGTAGCATTTACTATGTGAAAGCTGAGGTTATAGTATGTTCTAGTAGTATTTGTATCTGAAAGCTGAGGTAACAGTATGTTTTAGTAGTATTTGTATCTGAAAGCTGAGGTAACAGTATTTTCTAGTAGTATTTACTATGTGAAAGCTGAGGTCACAGTATGTTCTAGTAGTATTTGTATCTAAGCTGAGGTAACAGTATTTTCTAGTAGTATTTACTATGTGAAAGCTGAGGTTACAGTATGTTCTAGTAGTATTTATATCTGAAAGCTGAGGTAACAGTATGTTTTAGTGGTATTTATATCTGAAAGCTGAGGAGACAGTATTTTCAAGTTCAGAGAAAACCGATTCAGCAGTTTTTCAGTCAAATGTTGAAGTTTATTTCTGAAGGATAAATTCAGTCACAGCGCTGGGCTCTGATTGGTCAACAGCCCACTTCCCAAACAGGAACTTTTTACGATCCGCTTTTACATGTAGTCAATTAAAAAGTTAATAAAATATACAAATCTGTCTCATAAAAATATATTTTCAGACATGACAACTTGACAAGTTATAGGTTCAAGACAAATACAGTACAATTATACCACACAGTGGCTTGGCTTTATTCCCTTGTGTGTGTGTGTGTGTGTGTGTGAACTTTCTGTCATTACACTCAAATTGAGTAAATCCAAACCATCAATGTCAAATTTTCTCAGGTTTTTCCAAATTCTGAAAAAATAATTTAAATGTTTAAATGTTTTTCCACATGAAGCAAAATTCATTTTCAGTCACATTATTGAGCAAAACAAATAGTTCCACATCGATCTGATTAAATCAGAGAAACATCAATCCAGATGAATGTACCGTTTAAACCAGATGACGGTACCGTTTAAACTAGATGAATGTACCGTTTAAACCAGATGAATGTACCGTTTAAACCAGATGGCGGTACCGTTTAAACCAGATGTCGGTACCGTTTAAACCAGATGGCGGTACCGTTTAAACCAGATGTCGGTACCGTTTAAACCAGATGGCGGTACCGTTTAAACCAGATGGCGGTACTGTTTGGCTCCACACTTCCAATAATATTCCAGTGAGTTTTTCTCTTTGACTCAGATCAAGAGTCGTTGTGGTTAGTCGTTGCGGTGCCCACAACAGTGACCTTTGACCCCGAATCACCATGTTTGATTTCCCTTTTCAGTGGACTGATTGATTGATTGATTGATTGATTGATTGATTGATTGCGGTTCAGAGGCTGGTAGGGAGTCTGTCTCTTAAAGGACGGGAAAACAGATTAACAAACACTTCAGAGTCCATAAATCATCCGGTGAGCTGCAGGTTCAGAAGAGGCTCACTTACTCCTCCTGCTCCTCCTCTCTGTCTTTATCCTATCCTCTCCTTCTCCACTGTCTTTATCCTCTCCTCCTCCTCCTGTAGGAATGTCAGTGGCCCATGATGTGGTTGATGTGACCCTGTAACAGACATGATGTTCATATGAGTCATTGTCTGTTTTTACTTGTTCACATGTTTTTATGTTGGTATTCTAAAATAAAGTGGGAAAATAAACTGCAAAAAATAGAAGTATACACCCCACAGACACACAACTTACTGGTTCTCCTCCCAGACATCTAGGACAGCAGAGCAGAGGAACTTCAGTCTGGACTGGACGAACCTGCAACAGCCACCACACGCACATTAACACATTACCATGGCAACGGCATTGGTACCACATCACTGTGACAACAGCATCACATGGCATGATGACATGATTCTGTCGCTGCCCACGAGTCTGTCTGAAGAAAAACATACAGCAATATCTTTTATAGTTTAATATGTTCATATGTCAGTACTATAACACATAATATAGAATATATTTTATAGTTTAATATGTTCATATGTCAGTACTATAACACATAATATAGAATATATTTTATAGTTTAATATGTTCATATGTCAGTACTATAAACACATAATATAGAATAATATATTTTATAGTTTAATATGTTCATATGTCAGTACTATAACACATAATATAGAAGAATATCTTTTATAGTTTAATATGTTCGTATGTCAGTATAACACATAATATAGAATAATATATTTTATAGTTTAATATGTTCATATGTCAGTACTATAACACATAATATAGAATATATTTTATAGTTTAATATGTTCATATGTCAGTACTATAACACATATAGAATAATATATTTTATAGTTTAATATGTTCATATGTCAGTACTATAACACATAATATAGAATATCTTTTATAGTTTAATATGTTCGTATGTCAGTATAACACAATATAGAATATATTTTAGTTTAATAAGTTCATATGTCAGTACTATAACACATAATATAGAATAATATATTTTATAGTTTAATATGTTCATATGTCAGTACTATAACACATAATATAGAATAATATATTTTATAGTTTAATATCTTCATATGTCAGTACTATAACACATAATATAGAATATCTTTTATAGTTTAATATGTTCGTATGTCAGTATAACACATAATATAGAATATATTTTATAGTTTAATAAGTTCATATGTCAGTACTATAACACATAATATAGAATATATTTTATAGTTTAATATGTTCATATGTCAGTACTATAACATAATATAGAATAATATATTTTATAGTTTAATATGTTCATATGTCAGTACTATAACACATAATATAGAATATATTTTATAGTTTAATATGTTCGTATGTCAGTATAACACATAATATAGAATATATTTTATAGTTTAATAAGTTCATATGTCAGTACTATAACACATAATATAGAATAATATATTTTATAGTTTAATATGTTCATATGTCAGTACTATAACACATAATATAGAATACTATATTTTATAGTTTAATATGTTCATATGTCAGTACTACAACACATAATATAGAATAATATATTTTATAGTTTAATATGTTCGTATGTCAGTACTACAACACAATATAGAATAATATATTTTATAGTTTAATATGTTCATATGTCAGTACTATAACACATAATATAGAATAATATATTTTATAGTTTAATATGTTCATATGTCAGTACTATAACACATAATATAGAATATATTTTATAGTTTAATATGTTCGTATGTCAGTATAACACATAATATAGAATATATTTTATAGTTTAATAAGTTCATATGTCAGTACTATAACACATAATATAGAATAATATATTTTATAGTTTAATATGTTCATATGTCAGTACTATAACACATAATATAGAATACTATATTTTATAGTTTAATATGTTCATATGTCAGTACTACAACACATAATATAGAATAATATATTTTATAGTTTAATATGTTCGTATGTCAGTACTACAACACATAATATAGAATAATATATTTTATAGTTTAATATGTTCATATGTCAGTACTATAACACATAATATAGAATAATATATTTTATAGTTTAATATGTTCATATGTCAGTACTACAACACATAATATAGAATAATATATTTTATAGTTTAATATGTTCATATGTCAGCACTATAACACATAATATAGAATATATTTATCCTAGGATCCTGTTTAGTGCCATCAACTCTGTCACGACCCCTCTACCAGTTATTCTTTAAAACGCTCCTCAGTCAAGTGTGAAGGATTTCTGGAGAATATGAGGCTATAAAAGCCTCTCTACCTGAATCCTGTTGAATTGGCCCTCCACTTGTCAGACATTCTTCCCACAGGTTTCAGATGTTTTAACTAAATAACTCACAATGTACTTTTACGTTTTTATTGATCATATTGTTCAAACGTTAACAGCTTGGATTGAAAAAGTATGTGAACCATGAGATTTAGTACCTGGGGCCTGTTCCAAGAAGCAGGTTCAGCAAACTCTGAGTCTAACCCTGAACTCTGAGTTGATTAATTCCGAGATGGCCAAGTCTGAGTTTTCGGTTCCAGAACGGCTGATTTGAGTTAGTTCAATCAACTTTGAGTATTTTCACCTTGAGTTAAGCGCGTGCGCGACGACAATAAAAAGCCATCATCAATGGAGGTCTGATACTACGATTCACCATGGCAACCAGCAAGCAGAAGGGTCGTAAAGGAGAGGGAATTGGCGTGGGAGAGAATCGCTGCCCGAGTCAATGCGTACGTTTGAATGCAGCAGTGTATTCATTTAACATTTAACCACGCTTTCTTATATTACCTACATGTGAGAAAGTGGTGGAATGGTATTGGAAAAAAAATATTTTCATTGAGGTGCAATCCCACGGGCGCAAAGCGCTCTTGGCAGCAGCTGAAAATGAAATATAAAAACATTACAATAGTCATTTAGAAGAGGCTTTTATCCAAAGCGACTTACAAAGGTGATAGTTAACACTATGTGGGGATCGAACCCACAACCCTGAGACTGAGAGTCTCATGCTCTACCAACTGAGCTGTCTGGGCCAGACATACTTCAAATGGTGTACTTGGGGCGGCAAATTAGAAAGGCAGATCTAGAAATGTAATTACTGGAACATAAGTTAGAGGTGGGTGCATGGTCACAGGTGAAATGTGTTGTTGGAACAATATAAAAATACTAACTGTTGCTTTTGTATTTGTAGGAAATAAAGAAGACCAAATGAAATGTGTCTTTATTTGACTGCTCGGGGTGGTGGTAGCGTAATCCGTGAAGTGTAAACGGCATTTTATCTCGGACAGCTCTTCCATCCTGGACATAGAACATCTAATCGGGGTCTCAAAATCCTCTCCCGACGTAAGGCTATGCGAATTATTTCCGTTTGAATATCGATCGGGTTACCGAGGAAAGGACACGCCATGTCCGACAGCTGCTTCAGGTTCAGCAGAGGGAGGAGACAGGGAGAAAGTCAGGGTTTGTTCAAGAAAACCTGCCAGCGAGCAGGTTAGGTTCACAGAGTCAGTTACCATGGTAACTGAATCAGAGTTTGAGTTACCTCTCTTTCTGGAACGGAGAACCCAGAGTTTCCCTCATCTCAGGGTTAACAAACTCAGAGTTTTCACTAAACCCGCTTCTTGGAACAGGCCCCCGGTGGAACCTCCTTTAGATTCAGTACCTGGTGGAACCTCCTTTAGATTTCAGTACCTGATGGAACCTCCTTTAGATTCAGCAGCAAGAACTTCAACCAAACGTTTCCTGTAGTTGTGATCAGACCTGCTCAACGGTTAGGAGGTATTTGGACCATTCCTCCTTACAGAACTGTTTCAGTTCATTGATATTATGGGATGTCTTGCATGCTTCAGGTCATGCCAACATCTGAACAGGGTTCAGGTCATGACTCCAAAATGTTCCTGTTGAAGCCGTTCTGTTGTAGATTTATTTTGTGTTTGGGGTCATTGTCCTGCTGCATGACCCAACCTCTGTCAAGCTTCAGGTCAGGCCAGCACCTTGCATGGTAGCTCACTACCATCAATGTGTGAATGAGAGGCATAGATTGTATATAAATGCAGCCATTTACCATTTTTACACTTTCATTATCCTAGAGGTTCACATACTTTTTCCAGCTTAGGCTGTTAATGTTTGAACAATATGTTTGATAAAAGCATGTAAAAGTACATTTTTGGTGTTATATTTGTTAAATCACATTTTTTGAATATCAGACGATATTTTAGGAGCCATTTATACAGAAATGCAGGTAATTCAAAAGGGTTCACAAACATTTTCTCACAACTGTATGTAGAACTACAGTATGCTATTTATGTGCAGATACACTATAATAAAACTGACCAGTCTAGAGTCTGACTGTTGTTGTTGTTCTTGTTGCTGATTGGACGCCGTCAGACTGCGGGACGTCTCCATTGGACACTCTGCTGTCTGCAGCTCCACCCCCAAACACATTCGTTTCTGAAATCAAAAACCATCATCATCATATTTTGTTATCAATCTGGGTGGCTGGTAGTTGGCAAATCTGGCTGACACACACACACACACACACACACACATATAAATAAAGCCAGCAATAACAACATTAATATTGTCCTCATCTGCATCAACTTTCCAACCAAATTAGCTGGTTAACAACCAAACACTGACCACAAACAGACAGACAGGTAGGTAGACAGACAGCTGTCTTTCTCACCGACTGGCTCCAGGGGTCCAATTCTGTTCCCAGACTTCTCTTCTTCAGCAGATGAACACACTGCATGCTAACAACTAACAGAGCTAGAAACTTGACAGACTAGAATTAGTTAGCCTGGTTAGCACCCTGACAGACTGGAATTAGTTAGCCTGGTTGGCACCCTGACAGACTGGAATTAGTTAGCCTGGTTAGCACCCTGACAGACTGGAATTAGTTAGCCTGGTTAGCACCCTGACAGACTGGAATTAGTTAGCCTGGTTAGCACCCTGACAGACTGGAATTAGTTAGCCTGGTTGCTAACCTGGAACAATAGAACAACTCTCCGACATTCAGGCTCTGCGCTAGCTGGTTAGCCTGTTAGCTCGTTAGCATCAAGGTTACCTACAAGGGAAGTTGTTAAAACTGCGGATTGTGCCTTTAAGTTTCTTTAAGTATTTAATATATGCAGACGTTTTACTGATCTGCTGTCAGCTAACAAGTTTCTGTTAGTGGATGCTGCTGTCCGACCTTCTCATGACCGGCAGTGTCAAGATCACAATAACAACTACATTATTTCCTGTCCGTCACGTGCTTCAGAATAAAAGTCATCGTTGCCATTTTCAGTCCTACATACTCTATTCCACATAATCAGGGCTTCTGAAACCCTTTTGTTTTTCTTCTTCTTCGTCTGCTGTTTCACAAATACATCGTAGAGACATGAAATTTGGCAGGGGCAATTCAATAGATCATAACCGTCAGAAGGTCATTTTAATATATACGTAACTCATAGATACGATACTCAGAAGTTGCTGTTAGTGTCAAAACCTACTCACATTTTTTCAAATCAAAGACTTTTCATTTCAATGTATAATTTGCTCAGGGAAAATATATTAACTGAAATAATAAGGGAACATTTAAAATCCCTTTACTGTGGTCAGCAGGAACGTGATAGACTGGATGGCTAAATGAGCTGAATGACTTGGTGAAATTTGACAATTTGGTGTCATATGCTGCAAAAACTAAAATGATTTGGGCTTGAACCGCGGCATCGTCTCTTACGGCTGTATTATTATACACTGTCTTTTCTATTTTAACTCCAGGTTCCACTGAGAGTCTTTCAGTAGGACTGATGCTCTGTCAACACTCAATTCTTCAGTTCAATACAAACTTTATTATCTTGTAATGAAAATTGGGTTACAGGCAGGATTTACAGTAAAATGCATAATAAAACAATAAATAAAAAAACGTACAAAAGCAGACATACAGGAGGTCAGCAGTTAATACAGTGCAATGCAGAAAGTCATTCATCAGTAAAAGACACAAGGCTGCAGCATCACATGCACAGAATAACCAGTCTGACTATTGAACTGGTCATGTTAGATGGATGGATGATTCGTGCTTTTATGTTGAAGGCTAGTTCGGTGAACCGGAAGTTTTATTTCCGTTTTGATGCAGCTCTTTACTCATACTTACTGCCGCGTCAAACAGAGTGACGTCACCATGAGGCAGCCAATTAGAGAGCCGAGAAAAAGTAAACCTTGCCGCCACAGTCAAACTACGCCGAGTAATGGGTCAAAGTATCGCGATATTTGCGAAGGCAGTCTGGAGCTGTAGTTACAGGACAGAGACACCAGATGGCAGCAGAATGTTGCTCTCGTTGTCTCCACTTCACTATTTCTAATAATAAACAGTTTATAACAGTCCCAGATAACAATATGAATGATGATGATGATAATGATGATGATGATGATGATGATGATGATGATAGTAGTAGTATGTGTATGGTTGTAGACTGATGTAATATGATACACATCTGCATCACATCATGTATCTATGAGGCTGTAAATTCATATCTCATATAGATCTCATCAGTTCCACCACTTCAAACTGCATACATATTTTTATTTTAAATGTACATTATACATATATGTTATACACAAATAGTATTTTATTTACTATTGGATGGATGGCATAATTACATATATATAGGTAGTAAGTTTAAGGTAAGTATAGGGACTGGGAAGAGCAGCTTGTGAATGAATGTATGGTACATATATATACAGAGTTAAGTGCAGGGTGATAGGTGATAAGTATTCACATTCTTTTTGCACATGTACATACACACTTGACTTTCTATTGTTATTTTTACATTATCATATTGTTGTATATTTATTTTAATATTGTTGATTCTATTTTAGTCCTTGTAGTAGTTTTTTATATTATCTCCTAGTTTTAGTTTTACCACCTGGCTGTCTAAACAAGGATAAACCACATGGGATGATGTTGCCTGTATAGACAGCCAATAGGAGGGCAGATCTGGACAAACCACAAACAAAAACCAACTGAACTTCCTGACTGGATCTGCTATGCTACAACACTCCACCTGACCACAGGGTGTCAAATTTAATCAAACGACTCAGTTCACTAATCCCAGCCAATCAGCTTCAAGGCTTCACCCAGTTCACCAGTTGATGTCAAACCAGTTAAACCAGTGAAACAGAAATGATGCTGCCTGCATTGATTCAGAATGAACAAAGTTAGAGGATGAAGTTCTTCTGTTCACGAACTGCTGGACTGAAGGAGTGATCAGCCGTCTGATTGGCTGCAGCTGTAATGGGGTGCACGATTTGCTGTGCAGCACCACCACCGCCGCTGACACTTTGCTGCAAAGGGGTGATTTAAAGGGGTGGTTTAAAGGAGTGGTTTAAATGGGTTGTTTAAAGGAGTGGTTTAAAGGGGTTGTTTAAAGGGGTGGTTTAAAGGGGTGGTTTAAATGGATTGTTTAAAGGAGTGGTTTAAAGGGGTTATTTAAAGGGGTGGTTTAACGGAGTGGTTTAAATGGGTTGTTTAAAGGGGTGGTTTGAAGGGGTGGTTTGAAGGGGTTGTTTAAAGGGGTGGTTTAAAGGAGTGGTTTAAAGGAGTGGTTTAAAGGGGTGGTTTGAAGGGGTTGTTTAAAGGGGTTGTTTAAAGGAGTGGTTTAAAGGGGTGGTTTAAAGGCGTGGTTTAAAGGAGTGGTTTAAAGGAGTGGTTTAAAGGGGTTGTTTAAAGGAGTGGTTTAAAGGGGTTGTTTAAAAGAGTGGTTTAAAGGGGTTGCTTAAAAGAGTGGTTTAAAGGGGTGGTTTAAAGGGGTGGTTTAAAGGGGTTGTATAAAGGGGCGGTTTAAAGGGGTGGTTTAAAGGGGCGGTTTAAAGGGGTTGTTTAAAGGAGTGGTTTAAAGGGGTTGTTTAAAAGAGTGGTTTAAAGGGGTGGTTTAAAGGAGTAGTTTAAAGGGGTGGTTTAAAGGGGTGGTTTGAAGGGGTGGTTTAACCCTTAGGAGTCTTGGGCTATTTGAATACTTTTGATTTTGCCTTTATATACCACATTAAAAAATGTTTACCATGCCAATGTTTGGTATCTTTCTTTTCAGCACAACATCACCTATATACCTGACAATAAGTTTT
>JAXDDX010000324.1:157500-165000 GCA_034670405.1 Hoplostethus atlanticus | reverse complement strand
CTGACCAATCAGAGCTTGACTGGTGGGCTGTGTGTGTGTGTGTGTGGGTGTGTGTGTGTCAGCAGATTCTTTGAGCTGTGGAGTCTCTATTAGAGTGTGAGGTCAAGGGTCAGTTTGGGGTCAGAGGTCAGCAGTGATGTCAGACCGCCAATACAGCTCTGATCCAAGATGGCCACCTGTCAACAGCATGCTGAAAATTTAACTCAGCAAAGCTCATTTAAGTAAAGCTAAAATAACTGAACCTGCACTGTTCACCTTCATCACTGTTCACCTTCATCACTGTTCACTTTCATCACTGTTCACCTTCATCACTGTTCACCTTCATCACTGTTCACTTTCATCACTGTTCACCTTCATCACTGTTCACCTTCATCACGTCTTGTAGGATGAAATGTTCGATCAATCTGACCACCAATACACCGTTCGAGAGTGTGAAGTCTCACGACTCACGACCGTTTGACGTTTTACAGCAAAACGACCTAGCAGTCCTAACAAAACAGGGTAACTCACGATGGCGACTTACCTTCTGTTTATTCTAGAAGTCTGAAGACAACACGAATTGTGGGAGGGGCCCATCGGAGCGAACCAGTATGAATAACCAGTATAACCAGTATAATCAGTATGAGTTTATAGTCCCACAAACGTTCCCACATTGGAAAAAATGTCAGAGAAATCTTTAACAAGCAATTTTACAGAGCTCCGGCGTTTCTCACTTGCATGTGGCTTGGGAGTGTTACTATGGTTGTGTAGTACGGACTCCGATCAGTACTGATCAATCAGTCCCCCAGTATATCCAACCAGCGGCACCGATACTGACGACGAATGAACATGGTCATGTGGCTTCAATTGAATCACTGAATCAATTAGGTGTAACAAATACACTTCAATGCAACAAGAAAAACCCTTTGACAGACAGACTGATTGAACCAGTAACTCTCTTCCCTGTCAATGTGCCCTTGAGCAAGGCACTGAATCCCAATTAGCCACCAGTAGAAAACTGGTCTGCGCAGTATTCTCTGTACCGAGTTTGATGACTGATTTATTACCCAGAGTCCCACAGTTAAGTATCTCGGCGTTGTACTCGATCTTACCCTCTCGTTCAACTCACACATCAACAATATCATGACGGTAGTGTTTTTCCACCTTCATCATTTTGCAGAAATGTTCCTATGTTCCCACCGACTGACATTGCTGAAATTCTGGTGCATGCGTTCCTCTAATGTTCCAGTCTCCAGTATTACAAACCTGACCAACACTACTACACACCGGTACGCTTGTGGCTGAAAGGCCAGTTTGCCAGATATCCAGTGTCTCTTTAAAACACAGAAGTCAGAAAAAGTGTCTCTCTTCTAAACCAAAGAGCACCTTGAATCAGTGGCGGCTGGCCAATAGAGGGCGCTAGGGCACCGCCCTACCACTCCCCACATCCTAGACTTCATTTTCTTTTTTTTTTTAAATGAGCGACGTAATTATTATATAGTTAGTGAGTAGAATGTATAATCTGCAATAAAATGTAGATTAAAATTGTTCTACGTTGTCTAAAGTTACTGCTAGGTCATGTATTTCCGGCCTGGGGCGCAAAAATCTTTGCCCATTGACTCTCGTTATAAGTTGTACATGTGCAGTTCACTCCTCTCAATACAAGAGATAGGAGCTTTCCTGCGCCCCACCAACGAACTGCGCATGTACAAACAGCATTTATCTGAATGCTGCTGATTTACACACCACCAACCACTGGTTGGCAGCAGAGAGCGAGTGGCTCGTGGTACATCTGACATAAAATGCGCCAGAATGAGACAATATACTCGGTCGTTTTCAAGGAGCTGGTTTAGTAGGAAGGCTTGGCTAACTGTATGTAGTGACACCAATGCTTTATTTTACTTTCCCTGCACCCTTTTTCAAACGGCAGGTCTCAGACCCAGCATGGATTCAGACAGGTTTGAATGATTTAAACCACATATCAGAAAAATCAAAAGCAAATGTTTGGGAAAGTAAACATAGCTGCTCAGCTTGATGAAGGCTACAGGATAGGGATCTGTAAGCATAATGAAGAGGTTGACAAAAACAGGCACATCCTGTCTAAAATAATAAACTGTGTCAAGTTCTGTGGTGCCATAGAGTCATTGAGAAATCTGCATCTCTCAAGGAGAGGAGGGCAAAATGTATGTACAAAAAGTTTAAGCCACAAGGTGGCAAAGTCATATGGCTTTGAGCCAGTTCACTCAGCGTTTTGATGGCACTGGGTATTTCAAATGTAATACCATATTAATTTATTTTTTTCTTAAATGTTATTTTCTATTAGGTCTTATTGTGTTCATAATTTTCTGCCATTGTCTCAGGGTTCTGTGTTGTCAGATTTCTTTTGCACTTATCGAGGCACTTTTCGCTTACTTTAGTCTTTCACCATTACATATTGTAGTATAAAAGATAATTATTATAAAGAATTTGCACTAATTGAAGTACCTTAATGCACGTTTCATTACAACAAATGTTCATTCAGCTCAGCAAATACAAATAAAGGCCTTTTCATTTATTTAAATACACTGATGATACCTTAGTACATGTTTGTTTGATTTTTGGTATAGCCCCCCCTGGAGAAAAATGCACCAGCCGCCACTGCCTTGAATACAAGCTTTCTTTCACACACTCTTAACACAACAGTGCCTTTTAGTGCCAAAAGCTCTTCTTTAACTCATTATGGAGGTGCTCGTTAAGAGCCACAGCTTCCTGTTAATTGGTTGTGATGCTGCTCGTTAAGAGCCACAGCTTCATGTTAACTGGTTGTGATGCTGCTCGTTAAGAGCCACAGCTTCATGTTAACTGGTTGTGATGCTGCTCGTTAAGAGCCACAGCTTCCTGTTAATTGGTTGTGATGCTGCTCGTTAAGAGCCACAGCTTCATGTTAACTGGTTGTGATGCTGCTCGTTAAGAGCCACAGCTTCCTGTTAATTGGTTGTGTGTTAACTGGTTGTGATGCTGCTTGTTAAGAGCCACAGCTTCCTGGTTATCTTGTTATGATGTCTGTCCTCGTTGTGACAGATCCACTGATCTATAGTCTGCATGTAAGATGTGAGACTCTCCCCTCTCTCTTTCAACCATCTCTCTCTTAAAACGGCATCCTCTTCTTTTAAATCTCTCTCACCCTCCCCTCCTCCCTTCTCTCCCCCTCTCTCTCTCTCCTGCCCTCCAGTTGAAGCTTCAGAGGATAAAACCACCGAGGAGGGATGAACAAAAAGAGAAAGAGAGACAAAAAAAGAGAAGGCAAGGAGGAGAAAATGAAGGGAAATAGGAGGGGATGCAGGGAGAGATGATTGAGGAGGAGGGATGAGGAAGAGTTGAAGGAGGAGGAGGGATGAGGAAGAGATGAAGGAGAAGGAGGGATGCAGGGAGAGATGAAGGAGGAGGAGGGATGGAGGGAGAGATGAAGGAGGAGGAGGATTTCATTGATTTTCCGTCGGCTTGCAGCAGAGAGAGAATAAAGAAATGCTGTTTGGCCGAAATGTTCAAATAACATCCCACGGGATGGAGGGATGGAGGGATGGAGGGAGGGATGGAAGGATACAGGACTGGTAGGGGAGGAATGGGGGAGGAGGAGGAGGGGCTAATGGGATTGACTGTTATGCTCTGATTCCTGAAAAGGGAGTGTGTGTGTGTGTGTGTGGGGGGGGGGGTGCTGAAGCTTTTTGTTCAAAACAAAAATCTCTCTCTCTTTCTAGATGTAACCCTACTATTATTACACTAATCTCACTGGCAAGCACACACACACACACACACACACACACACACACACTGTGTGTCTACAGATCACACACACACACTAACACACACACTAACACACACAACACATGCATGCGAGGGGTGGTGACCGCCGAACACAACACACACATGCAGGGAGGGAGTCCGAATGAATTTGTCCTCTACATTCATCCCATCCTTGCCGTCCTTCCTCCAGCAGCAGTGGGCAGCCCTTAGGGTACCTAACCCTAAAACTAGAACTTTTTCTCTTTCCCCTTAACCTACCGATTATCTTTCCCCTTAACCTACCGATTATCTTTCCCCTTAAAGCTACAATCTGTAATTGATGAACATGTGAGCACACAATGAGCATCACTCAATACAAGGTGAGAGAGCGCCATTTGGGTTTTAGTTAAGTGTCTGTCTGCCTGTCTGTCTGACTGTGTAACTGACTGTCTGTTTGCCTGCCTGCCTGACTCACTGTCTGTCTGACTGACTGGCTGACTGCCTGTCTGTCTGACTGTCTGACTCACTGTCTGTCTGACTGACTGACTGACTGTCTGTCTGTCTGTCTGACTCCATGGTAAGAAGACACTGTTAGTTAATTTTGTCTAACTGTCCGACTCTACTGGCCTGACCTTTACCGTTACTGTTACCGGTGCCGGTACCGGATCAATACTGACCAGTGTAGTAGAGGAGATGATAATACAACACACCTGTGCATTCTTTCCCAATTCCAAAATGAATTAATGAATAAAATATATTAAATTAGTTTTTTTCGATTGCTTTGACTCATTCTGCACAGCAGAATTTCAATATACAAAACTCAAAATGCAAAGTGCCAAACTGACTTTCAAAATTCATCCTCTAAGACACTACATCCTATGCTGACATATAAAGTGCCAAACTCTAAATCTTCTGCTCCATCCTCAGAGTACAGCCACCTAACATTACAACAATGTTCAAATGCTTATTACTACAAACACAGATCACTAAATCAATTCATCAGGAGTTTGTAGTCATGTCTCTTTACTTCCAGCAACCTTGCCCAGGTTAGTAGCATAGCACCACAATTGATAATTTCTTCAAAACATAAAAGAAACCTGAAGGCAGTTTCTGACAACATAGAGCCGATGAGGTTGGCAATGAAGGACGGGGTCGTCGACGGGGTCGCGGTCATGGCCAAGCAGTCAGAAGGCATGCAGTTGTGTCAAATAAAATTAGAGCCACTGTGATCCACCATGTTGTAAACAGAGGTCTAAGAAGAAGATTTTACCAACGCTGCCTTGTGAATGAAGATATCAGATGAGACGTACATGAAATTCTGTGGCCAAATGCAGCAGAGAGGCAAAATGCTGCTGAAGCACTGAAATGCATTCATGTTGTTTTTTTTACTGTCATTTTTTTTGTTACTGTAACTGTTGTTTTTGTTTTTACTGTAAAATACAGTTGAGTTTACTGCATTACTGAATGATTTCTTTCATATACAGTAATCTACTGTAATCTAATATTTTGTTTGTCTTCCATAAAAATACAAGCTATATATATCATCATCAAGTTTGCGGATGATACAGTGGTGGTGGGCCTGATCTCCGACAACGACGAGAAGGATTACCTGGAGGAAGTTGCTGATCTGTCACTCTGGTGCCTCCTCCTGAATGTCACCAAAACTAAGGAGCTGATTGTGGACTTTAGGAGGACACAACAACAGAGGACGTACTCACCATTGGGGATAAATGGGACTACTGTGGAGAGGGTGAGCAGGTATAAATACCTGGGAGTCCACATCACCGAAGATCTCACATGGTCCTCACACACAGACACTCTGGTGAGAAAGGCGAGGCAGCGCCTTTACCACCTCAGGCAACTGAGGAAATGTAAAGTCTCCCGGAGGATCCTTCAGTCCTGGAGCTGTGGAGAGCATCCTGACAGGAAGCATCACTGCCTGGTTTGGCAACAGCTCCGCTCAGGACAGGAAGGCTCTGCAGAGAGTAGTGGAACTACACTCCCCACCCTGCAGGACTTGTACACCAGGAGGTGCAGAACCAGAGCCTGCAGGATCATGAAGGATCCTCACCACCCCAACAACGGACTGTTTCAGCTGCTGCGGTCAGGCAAGCGCCTCCGTAGTCACGCTGCCAAAACAGAGAGACTGAGACGGAGTTTCTTTCCTCAGGCCATCAGGACTGTGAACTCTGACCTCACCAGGGCCCCCACCAAGACACACACACTGCCCCTCTTATGCACACACACACACTCACACACACACACACTTAGGGAATGACTACACATAATTTATATTATATTACATACATACGATTTCCCTTTTTTACTATATTTTTATTTTCAAAGTGCTCTTACTGTAAATATTGTGTTGTTTTTTATATAGAGCTCTTACTGTAATATTGTAAATATTGTGTTGGTTTTTTATTGTAAATAGTGTGAACCTGTTATTTTGTTCTTTGCACATTTCTGTTGAGCATTGCCACTTTTTACATTTCACTGCACACCCCGTGTGTGTATGTGACAAATAAACCTCTTGAATCTTGAATCTTGAATATATATATATATATACTGCAGTCTATCACAGGGATGCTTGCTGTACTTCATTTGAAGTACTTATGAGTAAATGACTCTTGCATAGTCTTTTCTGATGACAGTTATTTAGTGTTTGACAGCATTATTTGATAATGGCCATTGTATTTGAAAATGCACCAATAATTAAACTTCAACGATGAACATATCCAATGTTCTGGTGCTGATAAACTTTTGCATATAATATTCTCTCATTTGACACCGGTATTTTTATTTTGCATGCTATATTAGATTTTGAATCCAAAATGAGCAGTATAGCATTCTGTGTTAAGAGTTTTGCACATTGAAACTCTGTTGTGCAAAATGAGTCAAAGCAATCGAAAAAAACTGTAATAAATAATCTGACAGTGCCTGAATACAGAAAAAGTATGAAAAGTGAATTCCCTGCACAGCCACAAGAGGGTGCACAAGCTGTAACAGTCAACTTTCCTTTACCTTTAACTACACTCTACACATTTACCCATTTAATCCCCTTCTACTCCTCGTTAGCCTGAGCTCGTTAAGTCCTCATATCACAGCACACCTTGTCTTTAGGTTGTGACCATATCATAAATATTACATGAGCAGCTAAAGACTATGTTACCCAGAGGTCAACAGGAACACGAACACATCACCAGGAAGCAGCAAGACAGCTGACCTTATGTAGTGTGTGTGTGTGTGTGTGTGTGTGTGTGTGTGTGTGAAAGAGAGAGAGAGACCCAGCAGGATGCTAATGATGTAAATAGGAAGATACATTAACATAATATAAACCCCCCAGAGAGAGAGAGAGAGAGAAAGAGAGAGAGGGAGAGAGAGAGAGAGAGAGAGAGAGAGAGAGAGAGAGAGGGGGAGAGAGAGAGAGAGAGAGGGAGCGAGAGAGAGAGAGAGAGAGAAAGAGACTACCATTTGCAACCCAGGAGTCTGATCCAGAATCAGATATAATAAGATTTTAATAAGAATACATTGACATCACCGTGGCATCACAGATGTGATCAATAAGATCACAGATGTGATCAATAACATCACAGATGTGACGTGGATCATCGTTCAATCTGGAACAGTGCCTCGTTTACAAAGTACCATCATTGGTTTCTCTCCGGTCACTAGTCACTAGTTAGTGAAGGTAACCCTAACCCTAACTCCTCATCAAGGCAGTTCATACAGTTTAATCCCACCAGGTGAAAGTGATGA
>JAXDDX010000324.1:150000-152500 GCA_034670405.1 Hoplostethus atlanticus | reverse complement strand
ATCTTCAAAATAAAAAGGGATTCAGTTGTGTTTCCATCAGCGGGTGGAACACAATAAATCGACTTCCTGAACATCAGAAAACATTGAGCATAGAAATAGAAAGTCTTTACGTCAGTATTTATTCCACAAATGTGTTTCTATCGAAAAAAAAACATTAAAATTTTACATTCAGGAAAAACAAAACTTTCAATTTAGGATTAACTAAATCTTACATTTAGGGAAATTCAAACGTATTACATAGAAACTTTACCTTCTGAACAATAATGAAGACAATTTGAAATCTGAAATCTGAAAATCTAGTGGAATAAATCAAAGTTGAACTGACGTGTTCGTCTTCAGAGACACAGCATGAGAAAATAACAGACTAAAATAACCTGCTAACACACACACACACACACGCGCGCAGACACACACACACACACACACACACACACACACAGACCTCCTCTTGTCAGTGAGGTTGAAAAAGCTCACAGGGAAGGGTTTTGAGCGAAAGAGAGAGGGAGAAAAAGGGAGAGAGGGAGAGAGAGAGAGACAGAGAGAGAGAGAGAGGGAGAAAGAGAGAGAGAGAGAGAGAGAAGGTTTGTCACTTTAGTTTTTGAGAGAAAAAGAAAACAGATGCAGTGACACGTTGATATGCCCGGCCGAGTCCCATAGGGATGAATACAGTCTCTCTCTCTCATTCGCTGTCAAGGGTCATGATGTCCCAGGACATCCCATAGCAGGATTACCCATGTAAATGTGTCACCATGGCAACACGCTCAGTCAGCCAGTGACATGTGACATGTGACATGCACACGCACACACACACACACACACACACAAAGCAGTAGGTTGCCACAGAACAACATAATTTTGTTTTGTTTTCTTGACAGATGAACCAGAACCATAAACTAGTTTAGTGGTTTACTATCTAGTTATCTAGTTTGGTTGAAGGTCTACTTTCAAAGTGAACAGGACTGTAGCAACTGAAAAGAAAATGTAATAACTGGTCAAAAAGTAATAAAATGTCCTTGTGAATGGATTGGAAACTAAAACCCATGAATGCAGTGAACTGATGATATCATGAAAGTAATGTTTTCACAAGCTTGTGTTTGATTTCACTCGTTCAGCAAGTTCCACGAATTTCATTAATTGCATTTATTTAATTAGCCTGATATTTTGTTGAAAAAAACAATATTCAGATGTATGAAAAGGTCTAATGATAGGGATTCATTAATGCAGTTTTACTTCATGTATAAAACTTGGGATGAGTTATCGAGGGATTGCTTACTGCTAGTGCTGCAATGCAAGCCATTATTGTTAATTAGAAATTATTGACAGGACCGACACATCTAATGGGCTCTACCATCATTCCTCTACTGTTTTAACATGGCCACAATCTATTAACGTCATACTCTACATCAGAATGATCCTTAGATCTGGGTTAGCTAATGTTAGCAGTCAGCTATGTTAGCTTTATCAAGCCAACTGGGTCCATAATGTTAGCTAATGTTAGCAGTCAGCTACGTTAGCTTTATCAAGCCAACTGGGTCCATAATGTTAGCTAATGTTAGCAGTCAGCTACGTTAGCTTTATCAAGCTAACTGGGTCCATAATGTTAGCTAATGTTAGCAGTCAGCTACGTTAGCTTTATCAAGCCAACTGGTTCCATAATGTTAGCTAATGTTAGCAGTCAGCTATGTTAGCTTTATCAAGCCAACTGGGTCCATAATGTTAGCTAATGTTAGCAGTCAGCTACGTTAGCTTTATTTCCAGTAAAATTGGGAATAT
Source organism: Hoplostethus atlanticus (assembly GCA_034670405.1). NCBI lineage: Eukaryota > Metazoa > Chordata > Actinopteri > Trachichthyiformes > Trachichthyidae > Hoplostethus > Hoplostethus atlanticus. The sequence goes on along the minus strand of JAXDDX010000324.1, from coordinate 150,727 downwards.
ATGATATATAAATATGATATAATAAATGTGTTGAGTAGGACACGTTTCTCTTGGATTTAGTTAGTTGGTATTAGTTGGTATTAGTTGGTATTTGTTGGTATTTGTTGTTTTTTGTTGTTTTTGGTTATTTCTGGTTTGTGGTTCCGGCTGAGATCAGTTCACCTTGAAAACACATCAGACCAAACTGGATGATCTGGAACAGCCTGGATGGACTGAAGACCTCAGCTCTGTCCTGTTGTTTTATACTTCAATCCAAATATTAATTCCAATTTCTCCTGCTCTCTTTCTTTCATCCTCCCCTCCCTCCTCCTCCATCCTCTCCTCCCCATCCCCTCTCCTCCTCTCCCATCCCCTCTCCTCTCCTCCTCCTCCCTCCTCCTCCTCCCTCTCCTCTCCATCCCCTCTCCTCCTCTCCCATCCCCTCTCCTCTCCTCTCCTCCCTCCTCCCCCATCCTCTCCTCTCCTCCCCATCCCCTTCCCTCTCCTCCTCCCATCCTCTCCTCTCTCCTCCCCATCCCCTCCCACCTCCTCCTCCCTCCCCCATCCTCTGCTCCTCCCAAATTCTTTCTCTTCCCCATCCTCTCCTCTCTCCTCTGAATCAAGAGAGATTTCAACCAGAACAAAGACCTACATCTGACTGTATTTTAGCCATCTGTGTGTGTGTGTGTGAGAGAGTTTGTGTGTGTGTGTGTGTGTGTGTGAGTTGTGTGTGTGTGTATGTGTGTGA
>JAXDDX010000324.1:100000-147500 GCA_034670405.1 Hoplostethus atlanticus | reverse complement strand
CAAATGAAGTAGGCGGGACAAGGCTTTTGATTGGTCAGTGTTCAAACTGTGTGCTGTAAAGCCTCACAGGGCCCTAGTTCTGTGAGCCAATGGGGTTTGAGCATGAGTAGTGGGGTTCCGTTGTATGAAGTACATAAACTTTCACTTATTTCACCTTAGTAGTCCACTAAAATCTGTTTCTGAACAAATTTGAGGCGAGAAATAAGCTATCCAGTTGCTGAATCTTCACTCATATTAGATGTACAAGGCCTAATTTAAAAGTTTGTTCCGACTTTAGTAAGTCAACGGGAGGGAGGTCTCTCCCCAAAAGAAAGGAGCCGGCTAACACAAAAATAACATGCTGCTGGAAGGAGTCTGTCCTCCACTCTCCAGAAGGGACCTTTATACAGGGACACCCTCATCAAGCCCAAACCATGGGCACCTGTGCAGAGAGAGGGAGAGAGAGAAAGGGAAAAGCAAAGCAAGGGGGGAGCGCGTAACAGTCCACGTTTAAAAGTGTATAGGGTAAGCGTGTGTAGCAACTTGCTACCGTACCGGGGTCGGTGACAGACAGAGAGAGGCAGGAGACAGAGTCAACTGGCCAGCGGGCCGTTTTATTTACACAGTAAAGACGACCCGATGTTGACTGCAGTGTGTAGCGCCGTCTCTCCCGGCGGGTCAGCCGCGGACCACCAAGGCCGGCCAGCCTGCCAGGCTTGCAGGATCATCCCGCTCCAACCCCGACTGACACCAGCCCTTGCAGGCTGCACCTGGCTGCACACCCCCGCGTCACCGCTGCTTACGGCCGCTGCCCCACTCCGTCTCTCTTGCAGCCCGCGCCCTCGCCTCCGTCCCGGCGACCCCGCATGGACGCTGCTGGCTCCGCTCGCTCACCGGATCCACCCCATCCCTGTCGGCTCCTCAGCTATTCTGTCAGCCTCTCAGCCGTGCTGAGTCCAGCCTAAGCCTACCACCCCACCTAGTCCGCCACAGCGTGTTTAAAAACGTTTCGGAATTAATTCCCATTAATAAAACTACCACGCACACATGCTTCCATTTATTCATTTCATTTCTCATTTTAAATCATGTCCTTGACACCAATGGCTTGAGGAAGATAGCTGCTTGTGGGTCAGAAGATCTGAGTTGATCAGAATTTAGAAAATGTCAGCAACTGGGATTTGTAACATGAAAATCTATGTAGGTCTTCACCCCGCCCATCCAGTTACACCACAAGGTGTAAATTCATCCATACAAATGTCATATTTAGTCCCATCATTTGAATTCAAGATTCAAGATTCAAGAAGTTTAATTGTCACATACACACACGAGGTGTGCAGTGAAATGCAAAGTGGCAATGCTCAGCAGAAATGTGCAAAATAACAAGTTCACACTATTTACAATAACCAACACAATATTGACAATGTCACAGTTTTTAAGAGCTCTATATAAAAAACAACACAATATTTACAATAAGAGCACTTTATAAAAAAATATAGTAAAAAAGGGGAAATTGTAAATTATGTGTAGTCTTTACCTAAGTGTGTGTGTGTGTGAGTGTGTGTGTGCATAAGAGGGGCAGTGTGTGTGTCTTGGTGGGGGCCCTGGTGAGGTCAGAGTTCACAGTCCTGATGGCCTGAGGAAAGAAACTCCGTCTCAGTCTCTCTGTTTTGGCAGCGTGACTACGGAGGCGCTTGCCTGACCGCAGCAGCTGAAACCGACCGTTGTTAGGGTGGTGAGGATCCTTCATGATCCTGCAGGCTCTGGTTCTGCACCTCCTGGTGTACAAGTCCTGCAGGGTGGGGAGTGTAGTTCCAATAGTGCGTTCAGCCGAACGCACTACTCTCTGCAGAGCCTTCCTGTCCTGAGTGGAGCTGTTGCCAAACCAGGCATATATCTCTATAAAACATCTGGTGTGCTGTCTGAATGGCTGTGGTTCAAGCTGGTTAATGACGAGCTGGAATCAGCATATTACTGCTCTCAAAGGTTTCACATCTTCAGCCCATTGCAATGCTAACAAAATTTCCAGAATCTCCCCAGTATACAGCGATAATCCATCACTGATTCGTCTGCGAAATTTAGTGTTGAAATCTGGAACTATGAATGAAATACCAATTTTGTTAGCTGAGCTATTTGAAGCATCTGTATAAATTTGAACATAGCTGTAGTAGTTATTTTCTATATAGGTCTTTATTATCTGTGGATGTAAAGTAAACTGCTTATCTTTGTTCTTTTTGCCAAGCAATGTGAGATCTGTAATAGGGTCAGGAAGTATCCAAGGATGTATTACTGAGAGTGGTACCGTTGGATTAATGTTTATTTCAGTTATTTCTAGTTTTGTTTTCTTTTGTTTTCTGCTCAATTGTCCATCCAAAACTTTTTGTTTCTCTCCTCTCCTTGCAACAGGGTTTTAGTGTATCTTGTGTTGGATGATCTTCATTATGTCCTTTTAAATTAGTGTATTCTCCATAATTCAAGTGGCATTTCTCCCATTTCCACTTGTAATGCGGATGTTGGGATTGTTCTAATGGCCCCTGAACATAGTCTCAAAGCCTGATATTGAATATTGTCAAACTTTTTGGCTCACCAGGAGAACGGCCATTAACGTTATGTCTTGTTTTTGCTGCCACCTTCTAGTTATATTTGAATGTGTAAAACGCGTACAGAAGCCCCTTCAGCTGCAGTATTTATGAGTGTGCTATTACATGGGTCTATACGAATTAAGTGCTGCATCATGATTGATAATTTAATGTGGTAATCAAGATCGATCGATCTATCTATCTATCTATCTATCTATCTATCTATCTATCTTTCTTATCAATATCAGATAAAGTGGTAAAAGATTAAATTGATTTACTGGTATGTTTGGATGTGAAAATAATGTTAGTAAGATTTCAGTGACCGGCTATTCTTTTATTTCCCACAAATGCTGATATAATTAGAAATAATTTGTAATTAATATAATTTAAAAATAATAATAATATGAATAAAATAGCAATAGCGTTTTCTTTTAAAATGACTTCTGTTTAGTTGAAAATTGTCTACACATAAAAAAAATTTCATTCACTTTGTGTGCATTGAGTAGTTTTAACATTTAATCTACCAAAATGCATTCAATTAATTGCCATTTCATAATAATACAAAATAAAACAAATTAACACACCTCCTGAAATGAGTGCTGCTAAAACTCAAGTTACTATTCAGAGTGGGCCCTCTTTGAAAGAATTCATTTTTGCTCTGACTGAAGCACCAACATGCGCATTACTCGATGGGAAAGAGCTGATTGGCTGGCTTGAAATCCATGTTACCTACAATGCCAACGGCCAGCAGGCACGGGTAGAAAAATCTGTAATTTCTTAAAAAGTAAAGCAATTTGAAAAGTGAAAACATTCTTTTGTATGTTATTACTATTATTAATAAGCATTGTAATACAGACCCGTGTTCTGAGCAGATGACACATGAGCACCACGGAAGAGACTGTCATATTGAAAATGCTATTTAAATTAAGGCTAGTCACCATCATTGGTTAGATGAGAAAATATATGGTGCTAGTTTGAAGGTGATGCATTTGATTATATTGTATTGCTCTTTACTTACCACTGCATTCGTTTTGTTTTATTATACAGGCCAGAGGATAGTTTTTTTCCCATTTATTTATTTATTTTAATTTATGTAGCCTAGTTAAGAGAGAGAACGGTAAATACACTTGAAGGATTTTTACATCGGATAGCTTAGTGGCGTTATTGTTATGACAACAGAGCCAGAAATAAAGTCAAAGTTCAAGGTAAATCAAGTCTTTCTACCAGTCAGACTCATCACAGGTCGCAACACTATATATAGCCTTTAACGTTCACCCAAAGTAACAGATTAAGTAGCCTTAATCAAATAAATACGTTGATGAATATATATACATGAATCATTACATACATACATGAATCACAGCACTCTATAATAATTCCACTGTTCGCGCCCATTGGCAATTTATTCACAATCAGTTGTGGGAAAGTGGCAGAAATATGACTGTATAACAGTTATGAATTATGTTCATTCTTTAAGCTATTTGTTTATTTATTTAGTTTAGCTCTCCTTAAATTAACCGCTGCTGCAGCCAACACGCTTCAAAACGTGCAACTTTTACTTTGACTGGCATTTTTCATTATACAACGTGAACAACTGCAGATGAATTATACTTCATGCACGGACCATTGTAGATGTTTTCTTTATGAGCTGAATAATATAATGTAGCCTAATGAATCAACATTGAATCAAACATAACGTTTTAGTCATGGCAAGCTGCTAACATCACTGTCTTATGCCATAAAAGAACGCTGCTAAATAGTTTAGCTCAGCACAATTCAGAGCGGGCCCTTTGAGGCTTAACAGCACACAGTTTGAACACTGACCAATCAAAAGCCTTGTCCCGCCTGCTTCATTTGCATGCAGTCCATTAGTAGTACTAGTAGTACTAGTAGCAATAGTGAAGTGCCAAAATGTCCACTAGTTACACTAGTGAGGCTCAAAATGCTTACTAGTGTTACTAGTAAGTGCCAAAATGTCCACTAGTTACACTAGTTGCGGTCTTTTTGACCTTACTAGTGTAACTAGTGAGGCTCAAAATGCTTACTAGTGTTACTAGTAAGTGCCAAAATGTCCACTAGTTACACTAGTTGCGGTCTTTTTTACCTTACTAGTGTAACTAGTGGAAGACATTTTGTCTCACTAGTCAGACTTTGACCAAACATGTTGGACATTTTTCTTACATGTGGTTCCTTTTCTTTAACTAGTTGAACCTCGCTCAGCACTAGTGAGGGAATGTGCGCAACTAGTGAGACATTTGTTTAACATGGGCTTTTTGTCGCACTAGTTGATATTTTCGGCGCACTAGTTGGCGTTTTCATCTTACTAGTTCGACAAAACTGCTAGTCGACATTTGCGCGCAACTAGTTCAACTAGTTAAGTGCTGCAACTGTCATACATGTTAACTAGTGAAGTTTTATCACATCACTAGTAGTACTAGTTGCGCGCAAATGTCGACTAGTAAGCAGTTTTGTCGAACTAGTAAGATGAAAACGCCAACTAGTGCGCCGAAAATATCAACTAGTGCGACAAAAAGCCCAACATGTTAAACAAATGTCTCACTAGTTGCGCACATTCCCTCACTAGTGCTGAGCGAGGCTCAACTAGTTAAAGAAAAGGAACCACATGTAAGAAAAATGTCCAACATGTTTGGTCAAAGTCTGACTAGTGAGACAAAATGTCTTCCACTAGTTACACTAGTAAGGTCAAAAAGACCGCAACTAGTGTAACTAGTGGACACTAGTCTTTTTGACCTTACTAGTGTAACTAGTAAGACTTTCAGCGTTACTAGTTCGGTCCAGAGGGCCACTAGTGCGTCAAAAAGTGAACTAGTTGGGACTTTGGTGCTACTAGTGCGGCGCCCGGCGTCACTAGTAAGGCTTTTGTTGGAACTAGTTGGAAAAAAGTGCCACTAGTTGCTGAAAAAGAGTGACTAGTACGAGTTTTTGTTCAACTAGTACGACAAAATGCCGAACTAGTGCGACCAAATGTCCAACTAGTGCTGACAAAGATCGAACTAGTGTAGGAAACTGACGCCTGATATCAAGGATATGGAATAAATACTCAAATGGCTTTCCATAGTATGGTAGTACTAATAATAGTACTAGTAGTAGTAGTAGTAGTAGCAGTAGTAGTAATAATATTAGTAGTAGTAGTAGAAGTAGTAGTAGTAGTAGCAGTAGTAGTAGTAGTAGTAATAATATTAGTAGTAGTAGCAGAAGTAGTAGTAGTAGTAGTAGTACCAGTAGTAGTAATAGTAGTAGCAGTAGTAGTAGTAATAATATTAGTAGTAGTAGTAGTAGTAGTAGTAGCTGTAGTAGTAGTAGTAGTAGTACTAGTAGTAGTAGCTGTAACAGTGTCTACAGCTTCCTGTCCTACTTACTGTCTTTGTGGGATGACTGAGATAATGTGGAGGATCGGCCATCTACAGACACAGAGAGAGAGATGAATGTGGATGGATGGAGGGATGGATGAATGGAGGGATGGAAGGAGGGATGGAGGAAGGGAGGGATGGATGCTGTATAGAGGAGTGTAGAGAGCCAACAGATCAGATTATAATCCTCTGTGGGAATTCTGCTGCAGGATAATCCTCCATTGGTCTCAACATCAACATAATGCCCCCTTCTGTCTCACTCTCTGTCTCTCTCTCTCTCTCTCTGTCTCTCTCTGTCTGTCTATCTCTCTCTCTCTCTCTCTCTGTCTGTCTCTCTGTCTCTCTCTCTCTCTCTCACTCTCTGTCTATCTCTGTCTCTCTCTCTCTCACTCTCTCTCTCTCTCTCTGTCTCTCTCTCTGTCTGTCTCTCTGTCTGTCTATCTCTCTCTCTCTCTCTCTCTGTCTGTCTCTCTGTCTCTCTCTCTCTCTCTCACTCTCTGTCTATCTCTGTCTCTCTCTCTGTCTCACTCTGTCTCTCTCTCTCTGTCTGTCTCTGTCTATCTGTTTCTCTCTCTCTGTCTCTCTCTCACTCTGTCTCACTCTCTCTCTCTCTCTCTGTCTCTCTGTCTCACTCTGTCTCTCTCTCTCTGTCTGTCTCTGTCTATCTGTCTCTCTCTCTCTGTCTCTCTCTCACTCTGTCTCACTTTCTGTCTCACTCTCTGTCTCACTCTCTCTCTCTGTCTCTCTCTGTCTGTCTCACTCTGTCTCTCTCTCTCTGTCTGTCTCTCTGTCTATCTGTCTCTCTCTCTCTCAGTCTCTCTCTGTCTCTCTCTCTGTCTGTCTCTCTGTCTATCTCTCACTTTCTGTCTCATTCTCTGTCTCTCTCTGTCTCACTCTCTGTCTCACCCTCTGTCTCTCTCTCTCTGTCTATCTGTCTCACTCTGTCTCTCTCTCTGTCTCTCTGTCTCACTCTGTCTCTCTCTCTCTGTCTGTCTCTGTCTATCTGTCTCTCTCTCTCTGTCTGTCTGTCTCTGTCTCACTCTCTGTCTCTCTCTCTGTCTCTCTCTCTCACTGAGAGAGTGTTAGTTTAATTCTCTTCCTTCCTGAAACGGTGTCACCTCACCTAATTATAAAAGACAAGAGGTGACAATTGGTATTCACACACACACACACAGTGATGGTGTATTTACAGGCTAGAAAATTATGCTTTTATGAAACCTGACAGAGGTGAAGGGAGGTGTGTGTGTGTGTGTGTGTGTGTGTGTGTGTGTGCTTGAAGAGCCCATGAGAATGAATGAAACTGTTTATTAACAGAGAGAGAGAGAGAGAGAGAGAGGTAGAAGATGAACTAGAGGAGGTGGAACATTTTGTCTCCTGGCAACCCGACACTAACGAGGTGTTTGTAAACATTTACAGGATATGTGGTGAGCTGGACCCTCACCACGGTCTAGGTAAAGCTCAGCATCTCTTTGCTAGGGATATTAGTGGATCACCAGTATTACCACTGCCAGCTCCTCAGGTCCTGGGGGACACAGCTATAACAAGTCAGCAATCAAGCCAGATATCTGAGAACAGCCCCTTTAAAATGTCACAGATCCTCAGAGACAAGAGAGGAAGATGGTGTGAAGTCGGACTGCAGACCGAATCTCTAAACGGTAAGAAGGATTTGAGGAGAGAGAAGTGGAGTGTTTGATCCTGACTGTGCTGTAACCCTGATTGTAGAATGGACAAAGGCAGACCGTGAACCCCAGAAACCCGACCCACGGACAAAGGACACGACAGCAATCTGGATATCGGACAAATGGCCACAGACTCATCTAGGACCCGACTATCCCTCTGCATCTAGGACCCGACTATCCCTCTCCATCTAGAACTCCAAGTATCGCTCTGGATCTAGGACCTGACTATCACTCTGCTTCTAGGACTTGACCATCCCTCTACATCTAGGACCTGACTATCACTCTGCTTCTAGGACCTGATTGTCCATCTGCATCTAGGACCTGACCATCCCTCTGCTTCTACGACCTGACTATCACTCTGCATATAAGACTCCAACTATCCCTCTCCATCTAGGACTCCAAGTATCGCTCTGGATCTAGGACCTGACTATCCCTCTGCATCTTTGACCTGAATATCCCTCTACATCTAGGACCTGACTATCGCTCTGCATCTAGGACCTGACTATCTGCATCTAGGACCTGACTATGCCTCTGCATCTAGGACCTGACTATTGCTCTGCATCTAGGACCTGACTATTTGCATCTAGGACCTGACTATGCCTCTGCATCTAGGACCTGATTATCGCTCTGCATCTAGGACCTGAATATTCCTCTACATCTAGGACCTGACTATCGCTCTGCATCTAGGACCTGACTAACCCTCTGCTTCTAGGACCCGACTATCCCTCTGCTTCTAGGACCCAGACAATCCTTCTGCATCTAGGACATGACTATCACTCTGCTTCTAGGACTTGACCATCCCTCTGCTTCTAGGACCTGACTATCACTCTGCTTCTAGGACTTGACTATCCCTCTACATCTAGGACCTGACTATCACTCTGCTTCTAGGACCTGATTATCCATCTGCATCTAGGACCTGACCATCCCTCTGCTTCTAGGACCTGACTATCACTCTGCATATAAGACTCCAACTATCCCTCTCCATCTAGGACACCAAGTATCGCTCTGGATCTAGGACCTGACTATCCCTCTGCATCTTTGACCTGAATATTCCTCTACATCTAGGACCTGACTATCGCTCTGCATCTAGGACCTGACTATCTGCATCTGGGACCTGACTATGTCTCTGCATCTAGGACCTGAATATCCCTCTGCATCTGGCACCCTGACTATACCTGTGATTCTAGGACCTGCAATCCCTCTGCTTCTAGGACCTGATTATCCCTCTGCATCTAGTACATGACTATCACTCTGCTTCTAGGACTTGACTATCTAGCACTATCTAGGACCTGACTATCTAGGACTATATAGGACCTGACTATCTAGCAATATCTAGGACCTGACTATCTAGGACTATCTAGGACTTGACTATCCCTCTGCATCTAGGACCTGACTATCCCTCTGCATCTAGGACCTGACTATCCCTCTGCATCTAAGACCTGACTATCCGTCTGCATCATCCTCCCTCTGAAAGATGAGCTTTCTTCTCAGGGTGAGATGAGGTTTCTCCTCAGGGTGAAATGACATTTATCCTCACGGTGACATGATGTTTCTTCCCAGAGAGATACAAGGTTTCTCCCCAGAGAGACACACGGTTTCTCCCCAGAGAGACATGAGGTTTCTCAGAGTGAAATTAACTTTCTCCCCAGAGAGACATGAGGTTTCTCCTCAGAGTGAAATGAGGTTTCTCCCCAGAGAGACATGAGGTTTCTCCTCAGAGTGAAATGAGGTTTCTCCTCAGGCTAAGGATCTTAGAGTTGAGCTGCTGTTGAAGCTCTAATTGTCTATCGGCTCTAATTTGAAACCAAAACAGAAAACCTTCCTGCTTGCTCTACTGATGCTGATACTGATTAATATTCTCCATTCTCCAATTACATTCACAAATGGTTTATATTAGCCATATTATTAATGGTTTATATTTAAATAATAACCAGTGACATTTTCATGTAAATAAATGTGTTCTGCTCCTCTCTATGATCTCTATAACTCAACAGTGATCAACCTCTAGCCAGTTCATGAAAGCTTTTCCATCTGCTGTTCAAAACACCTGGTGTCAGGTTGGTCTGTTTGATTGAGAGGTGATCTCTAGGAAAAGTAGAGAATTACCACCATATTATTAACAGTTTCTATTAACCAGATTATGCAGAGTTAATATTAACCAGGCTGGCTCATATTTGTCAGTACCAGGATGAAAACCCACTAGTCATCTCTTCTATCTTTACCTTCTACTTCTTCTTTTCCCAGCTCTTCTCTCATACATGATGCTTCTGTGGTCACTGTGACCTCTGACCTTCGACCTCCTTATGGGTTGCTTGTAATGTTGGTGATATAAGAACTGAAGCTTATTCTGCTGTTGACCTTGTTAGAAGTCCGTCTGGGTAAGAGAGTCAACCAATAATAATAATACTGATAACAATAGAGAAATGCAAACCAATATAATAATAATTGGCAAAAACAATAAATCCATATCAACACTACATCAAAACTGTATTAGCAATGAGAAAACCCTCATCCTTCTGCAACCAAACACCAATACCATTAAGAGTTGATTTATTAGCCATTGTGTGCATGTGTGTGTGTGTGTGTGCATATGTGTGTGTGTGTGTGTGTTTGCTCAGTATCCCCAGTGTATTGTGTGGCGGCCATAAACATGTTGAATATGCAGTTTGTTTATAATGAAGTTAATGTCGAAGCAATTAGATACAGAAAAGCTGCTATCGTCTATCAGAACCACACACACACACACACACACACACACACACATTGCATCCACAATCTGACTGCTAATTTGAAAAAAATATTAAAAAACAGCTAGATTGCAATTTCTCCTTTTATTCAGAATAAGTTTGTCATGCTGTGTGTGTGTGTGTATGTGTGTCTGTGTTTGTGTGTGTGTGGGTGGGTGGATTGTCTCTAGGGTGACATGTTGCTAATTAAACAGGGACAAGATCCCATAATTGTATGAGAATTGGACCAAAACAATCCTGCAAGCCACACACACACACACACACACACACACACACACACACAATTAATTCAGTTTCAGATTTGACTGATTGAGTTTCAGTGTTTAAAACTCTTAAGAAAGAGCCAAAGTGAGTCACCAGAATGTGAACTTCTGGTTTTCTGTTACTGTACAAAATTGTATTGAGTTTCAGTTTTGTGTAGTGTGCTGCATTTTGAGACAGACAGACATACACACTATCAGAATGAGGTACTGTAGTTTCACTGCTGTTCTGTAGATATTAATGTATTAGTAGTAGTAGTCTGGATGCTTTTCTGCTTACCTCGCTACCTTCAGCCCTCAATTAGTCGGCCACACAAAGAACCAGGGAGCGACCACATCAATAGCAATATATATATGTACATGGCCCTGCCGGTTCACAGTCCGGTTCACATTTATCAAGCTGTCTGCTGCCATCAACGCTGAAACTCTCCTGACTTCCTGATCTAAAGCTTCATTAATAAAACACCCTCCTATTTTCAGTTATAATGCAGCCAGACTCATTTGCAGCTCCACTGTTTTCTGCTGCATATTTTAGCAGTGACCTGAGGAAATTGGAGAGGACAAATTCAATATTAGTTTGGATGGATCCCTCCATAGCTCTTCCATTGGGAGAAATGCAAGGAAATGTGTCAAAACTAATTCAATATCTGCATAAGGTAAAATGTTTCAATTGACTTTCTAGCTAGCTTAGCTTATGCTAGGGGTCAGTAGGTCAGCATTTAATGAGAAGCTACTTTATTGAACACCAAGTCCTCAATTAGGTTAAATTCATGGAAATATGTCATGACCAATATCATTATCTGCATAAGGCTTTGTGTATTGTTTAGTACCTGTATGCACTGTACATACTGTATAACTATACCGGAGGTCAGCAAGTCAGCTGTTAATGAGAAACTACTGTACTGGAGAAACTAATTCAATATGTGTAGAAGCTGAACTAACTTTATATCTTCTGACATGTATTGCTTTGGTTTTATCTTGTGCATGTTGTGACTCCATGAACCCAGGCTCATATAGCATTTTCATTTACAGTAGAAGAATTTGATCAAAATGCATCAATCAATAACACATGAAATACAGAAGACACATTTAGGTCACATTTAGCTTGACCAAAGGGTCAGCCGGTCAGGTTTTAATGAAAAGCTACTTTATTGGAGGTGTGGATGAACTGCAGAGCACTGTGGTTATACTGGTTATATTGTTCATACTGGTTGTACTGGTTATACTGGTTATACTGGGTAAACTGGTTGTACTGGCTATACTGTTCATACTGGTTATGCTGGTTATACTGGTTATACTAGCTGTACTCATTACGCTGGTTATACTGGCTGTACTGATTAAACTGGTTATACTATTTGTATTGTCTGGTAGCTGGACTGAATCACTCCAGATCCAACACACAGTATGTATGAAAACAACAGATTTACAGGCAGGATTACATTGTTACAGCGTCATATTTTTAATGTCATATTGTTAGTGTCATATTGTTACAGCATCATATTGTAACAGTGTCATATTGTTAGTTTCATATTGTTACAGCGTCATATTGTAACAGTGTCATATGTTTTGTGTCATATTGTTAGTGTCATATTGTAACAGTGTCATATTGTTTGTGTCATATTGTAACAGTGTCATATTGTTACAGTGTCATATTGTTTGTGTCATATTGTTAGTGTCATATTGTAACAGTGTCATATTGTTAGTGTCATATTGTAACAGTGTCATATTGTTTGTGTCATATTGTAACAGTGTCATATTGTTAGTTTCATATTGTTACAGCGTCATATTGTTAGTGTCATATTGTTTGTGTCATATTGTTAGTTTCATATTGTTACAGTGCCATATTGTTTGTGTCATATTGTACTTTATTGAACACCAAGTCCTCAATTAGGTTAAATTCATGGAAATATGTCATGACCAATATCATTATCTGCATAAGGCTTTGTGTATTGTTTAGTACCTGTATGCACTGTACATACTGTATAACTATACCGGAGGTCAGCAAGTCAGCTGTTAATGAGAAACTACTGTACTGGAGAAACTAATTCAATATGTGTAGAAGCTGAACTAACTTTATATCTTCTGACATGTATTGCTTTGGTTTTATCTTGTGCATGTTGTGACTCCATGAACCCAGGCTCATATAGCATTTTCATTTACAGTAGAAGAATTTGATCAAAATGCATCAATCAATAACACATGAAATACAGAAGACACATTTAGGTCACATTTAGCTTGACCAAAGGTCAGCCGGTCAGGTTTTAATGAAAAGCTACTTTATTGGAGGTGTGGATGAACTGCAGAGCACTGTGGTTATACTGGTTATATTGTTCATACTGGTTGTACTGGTTATACTGGTTATACTGGGTAAACTGGTTGTACTGGCTATACTGTTCATACTGGTTATGCTGGTTATACTGGTTATACTAGCTGTACTCATTACGCTGATTATACTGGCTGTACTGATTAAACTGGTTATACTATTTGTATTGTCTGGTAGCTGGACTGAATCACTCCAGATCCAACACACAGTATGTATGAAAACAACAGATTTACAGGGAGGATTACATTGTTACAGCGTCATATTTTTAATGTCATATTGTTAGTGTCATATTGTTACAGCATCATATTGTAACAGTGTCATATTGTTAGTTTCATATTGTTACAGCGTCATATTGTAACAGTGTCATATGTTTTGTGTCATATTGTTAGTGTCATATTGTAACAGTGTCATATTGTTTGTGTCATATTGTAACAGTGTCATATTGTTACAGTGTCATATTGTTTGTGTCATATTGTTAGTGTCATATTGTAACAGTGTCATATTGTTAGTGTCATATTGTAACAGTGTCATATTGTTTGTGTCATATTGTAACAGTGTCATATTGTTAGTTTCATATTGTTACAGCGTCATATTGTTAGTGTCATATTGTTTGTGTCATATTGTTAGTTTCATATTGTTACAGTGCCATATTGTTTGTGTCATATTGTTAGTTTCATATTGTTACAGTGTCATGTTGTTTGTGTCATATTGTTAGTTTCATATTGTTACAGTGTCATATTGATTGGAGAGAAAGAGAGCCAGAGAGCCAGACAGACAAACAGACAGACAGACAGACAGATATTACCTGAAGCAGCAGATGGTTCAGTAGATTAAAGTGAAACACGCAGACACCTTCACCCTAACCCCCATTCTGTGTGTACGTGTGTTGTCTGTGTGTGTGTGTCAATGTGTATGTGTGTGTGTGTCAATATGTATGTGTGTGTGTGTGTGTGTCAATGTGTATGTGTGTGTTGTCTGTGTGTGTGTGTGTGTCTATGTGTATGTGTGTGTTGTCTGTGTGTGTGTGTGTGTGTCAATGTGTATGTGTGTGTTGTCTGTGTGTGTGTCGATGTGTATGTGTGTGTTGTCTGTGTGTGTGTCTATGTGTATGTGTGTGTTGTCTGTGTTTGTGTGTGTGTGTACAAGGTGATAAATTAGAGGTCTAGAGTTCCTTCCTGGTTTCTGGTCTCCATGGAGCATGCCCAGATGGCTAGTCTGACACACACACACACACACACACACACACACACACACACACACACACACACACAGAGTATTTGAGTTCATGCTGTGTTCTGTTTTTTTCTCCCTGTTTCCTTCCTACTGACCTTATTAACTCTCTCTCTCGCCGTCTCTTTATTAATTAGTAATAATTAAAGTAATTCTATTAAACAATTTTCTATCTCCATATTTTATCTACATGTAAAGTGAAGACGTGTTGATAAGGTGGAACCTCCTCTTGATTTAGGACCTGGTGGAACATCCTTTAGATTTAGGACCTGGTGGAACATCCTTTAGATCCAGGACCTGGTGGAACCTCCTTTAGATTCAGTACCTGGTGGAACCTCCTTTAGCTTTAATACCTGGTGGAACATCCTTTAGATTTAGTACCTGGTGGAACCTCCTTTAGCTTTAGTACCTGGTGGAACCTCCTTTAGCTTTAGTACATGGTGGAACATCCTTTAGATTTAGTACCTGGTGGAACCTCCTTTATCTTTAGTACCTGGTGGAACCTCTTTTAGATTCAGTACCTGGTGGAACCTCCTTTAGATTTAGTACTTGGTGGAACCTCCTTTAGCTTTAGTACCTGGTGGAACCTCCCCTAGATTTAGTACCTGGTGGAACCTCCTTTAGCTTTAGTACCTGGTGGAACCTCCTTTAGATTTAGTACTTGGTGGAACCTCCTTTAGCTTTAGTACCTGGTGGAACATCCTTTAGATTCAGGACCTGGTGGAACATCCTTTAGATTCAGTACCTGGTAGAACCTCCTTTAGATTCAGTACTTGGTGGAACCTCCTTTAGATTCAGTACCTGGTGGAACCTTCTTTAGATTTAGTACTTGGTGGAACCTCCTTTAGCTTTAGTACCTGGTGGAACATCCTTTAGATTTAGTACCTGGTGGAACCTCCTTTATCTTTAGTACCTGGTGGAACCTCCCCTAGATTTTGTACTTAGTGGAACCTCCTTTAGATTTAGTAATTGGTGGAACCTCCTTTAGATTCAGTACCTGGTGGAACCTCCTTTAGATTTAGTACCTGGTGGAACCTCCTTTAGCAGCAAGAACTTCAACCAAACGTTTCCTGTAGTTGTGATCAGACCTGCTCAACAGTTAGGAGGTATTTGGACCATTCCTCCTTACAGAACTGTTTCAGTTCATTGATATTATGGGATGTCTTGCATGAACGGCGTGCTTCAGGTCATGCTACAACATGTTTGGGGTCATTGTCCTGCTGTATGACCCAGAGCTTCAGATTAAGCTTCAGATCAGGACCGTCACCCTGATATTCTCCTGGAGAATTTCCTGATACAATTTTAATTTATTGATCCCTCAGTGATTGAAGCCGTCCAGGCCCCGAGGCAGCAAAGCCCCAAACCATGATACTCCTCCACCAAGCTTCAGGTTGATGAGGTTCTGATCCAAACGTATTTGATTCTCTTATTTGTCTCATTTGTTTAAGATAAAGTAGGTTGCTAACTTATTGCACTCTTAACTTAACACTAGTTATGCTCTTAGTTGCTTGTTTAGGAAGGAAATGCACTTACAATTTCTGGTGACTAGTAGTTTTCTTGCCTACCTATGTTGAATGCACTCATTGTAAGTCGCTTTGGATAAAAGCGTCTGCTAAATGACTGTAATGTAATGTAATGACACAGACCCTCTCAGCGTCACCTGGTAGGGAGCGATCCGTCAGGTAGGATGCAAACATGGAGAGTGCAGAGCCTGAGACCTCCTTTAGATTCAGTACCTGGTGGAACCTCCTTTAGATTTAGTACTTGGTGGAACCTCCTTTAGCTTTAGTACCTGGTGGAACATCCTTTAGATTTAGTACCTGGTGGAGCCTCCTCTAGATTTAGGACCTGGTGGAACCTCCTTTAGCTTTAGTACCTTGTGGATCTCCTTTAGATTTAGGACCTGGTGGAACCTCCTTTAGATTTAGGACCTGGTGGAACCTCCTTTAGCTTTAGTACCTGGTGGAACCTCCTTTAGATTCAGTACCTGGTGGAACCTCCTTTAGCTTTAGTACCTGGTGGAGCCTCCTCTAGATTTAGGACCTGGTGGAACCTCCTTTAGCTTTAGTACCTTGTGGATCTCCTTTAGATTTAGGACCTGGTGGAACCTCCTTTAGATTTAGGACCTGGTGGAACCTCCTTTAGCTTTAGTACCTGGTGGAACCTCCTTTAGATTCAGTACCTGGTGGAACCTCCTTTAGCTTTAGTACCTGGTGGAACCTCCTTTAGTTTTAGTACCTGGTGGAACCTCCCCTAGATTTAGTAATTGGTGGAACCTCCTTTAGATTCAGTACCTGGTGGAACCTCCTTTAGCTTTAGTACCTGGTGGAACCTCCCCTAGATTTTGTACCTGGTGGAACCTCCTTTAGCTTTAGTACCTTGTGGATCTCCTTTAGATTTAGGACCTGGTGGAACCTCCTTTAGATTTAGGACCTGGTGGAACCTCCTTTAGCTTTAGTACCTGGTGGAACCTCCTTTAGATTCAGTACCTGGTGGAACCTCCTTTAGCTTTAGTACCTGGTGGAACCTCCTTTAGTTTTAGTACCTGGTGGAACCTCCCCTAGATTTAGTAATTGGTGGAACCTCCTTTAGATTCAGTACCTGGTGGAACCTCCTTTAGCTTTAGTACCTGGTGGAACCTCCCTTAGATTTTGTACCTGGTGGAACCTCCTTTAGCAGCAAGAACTTCAACCAAACGTTTCCTGTAGTTGTGATCAGACCTGCTCAACGGTTAGGAGGTATTTGGACCATTCCTCCTTACAGAACTGTTTCAGTTCATTGATATTATGGGATGTCTTGCATGAACGGCGTGCTTCAGGTCATGCTACAACATGTTTGGGGTCATTGTCCTGCTGCATGACCCAGAGCTTCAGATTAAGCTTCAGATCAGGACCGTCACCCTGATATTCTCCTGGAGAATTTCCTGATACAATTTTAATTTATTGATCCCTCAGTGATTGAAGCCGTCCAGGCCCCGAGGCAGCAAAGCCCCAAACCATGATACTCCTCCACCAAGCTTCAGGTTGATGAGGTTCTGATCCAAACGTATTTGATTCTCTTATTTGTCTCATTTGTTTAAGATAAAGTAGGTTGCTAACTTATTGCACTCTTAACTTAACACTAGTTATGCTCTTAGTTGCTTGTTTAGGAAGGAAATGCACTTACAATTTCTGGTGACTAGTAGTTTTCTTGCCTACCTATGTTGAATGCACTCATTGTAAGTCGCTTTGGATAAAAGCGTCTGCTAAATGACTGTAATGTAATGTAATGACACAGACCCTCTCAGCGTCACCTGGTAGGAGCGATCCGTCAGGTAGGATGCAAACATGGAGAGTGCAGAGCCTGAGACCTCCTTTAGATTCAGTACCTGGTGGAACCTCCTTTAGATTTAGTACTTGGTGGAACCTCCTTTAGCTTTAGTACCTGGTGGAACATCCTTTAGATTTAGTACCTGGTGGAGCCTCCTCTAGATTTAGGACCTGGTGGAACCTCCTTTAGCTTTAGTACCTTGTGGATCTCCTTTAGATTTAGGACCTGGTGGAACCTCCTTTAGATTTAGGACCTGGTGGAACCTCCTTTAGCTTTAGTACCTGGTGGAACCTCCTTTAGATTCAGTACCTGGTGGAACCTCCTTTAGCTTTAGTACCTGGTGGAGCCTCCTCTAGATTTAGGACCTGGTGGAACCTCCTTTAGCTTTAGTACCTTGTGGATCTCCTTTAGATTTAGGACCTGGTGGAACCTCCTTTAGCTTTAGTACCTGGTGGAACCTCCTTTAGATTCAGTACCTGGTGGAACCTCCTTTAGCTTTAGTACCTGGTGGAACCTCCTTTAGTTTTAGTACCTGGTGGAACCTCCCCTAGATTTAGTAATTGGTGGAACCTCCTTTAGATTCAGTACCTGGTGGAACCTCCTTTAGCTTTAGTACCTGGTGGAACCTCCCCTAGATTTTGTACTTAGTGTAACCTCCTTTAGATTTAGTAATTGGTGGAACCTCCTTTAGATTCAGTACCTGGTGGAACCTCCTTTAGATTTAGTACCTGGTGGAACCTCCTTTAGCAGCAAGAACTTCAACCAAACGTTTCCTGTAGTTGTGATCAGACCTGCTCAACGGTTAGGAGGTATTTGGACCATTCCTCCTTACAGAACTGTTTCAGTTCATTGATATTATGGGATGTCTTGCATGAACGGCGTGCTTCAGGTCATGCTACAACATGTTTGGGGTCATTGTCCTGCTGCATGACCCAGAGCTTCAGATTAAGCTTCAGATCAGGACCGTCACCCTGATATTCTCCTGGAGAATTTCCTGATACAATTTTAATTTATTGATCCCTCAGTGATTGAAGCCGTCCAGGCCCCGAGGCAGCAAAGCCCCAAACCATGATACTCCTCCACCAAGCTTCAGGTTGATGAGGTTCTGATCCAAACGTAGCATTGTGTCTCATCTGTCTGTCTGTCTGTCTGTCTGTCTGTCTACCTGCCTGCCTGCCCATCCATCTATCTGTATGTCCATCCATCCATCCATCTATTTGTCTATCTATCTATCATCCATTATCTATCTATCTATTTATCTATCCGGCCGTCCTTGTCCATCATCATATACATCTCAAATCACTTAGCCACTAAACAAAACATGCGTCTCTCCATTTATCCATCCATTCAGCATTAGTCAGTACTGTTACTCACACTTCATTAGTTCAGGATTTATGTGTGTGTGTGTGTGTGTGTGTGCATGTGTGAAAGAGAGAAAGAGAGAGAGAGAGAAACATGGAAAGTCCATTAGACGTGACAACAGCATGTTAGCTTTACCTGGCTAACAACCTCGTGGGAGAGACAGAACACGCACATGTAGTAGAACCACAGTAGAACCACAGTAGAACCATATTCATTATTATTAGAAATCAATCTGTCATCAAAGTGCAGATGGAGACAGTTTTTGTCACCGTGACGATAAAGCGGTAACAGAGGTGTGATGTTTAGATTTAAGACTTCCTGTGTTGCCTGGTTATATGGCTCTGTGTCTGTCCACCTGTCTGTCTGCCTGTCTGTCCATCTGTCTGTCTCTCAGTCCACCTGTCTGTCAGGTTTGTATTATTTAGTGTTTTCTGGGCGTTTCTGGAGTGTTGTGCAGATTAAAGCAGCTCCGCTTCCAGACAGTCAGTTCAGCATCACAGCAGAGTGAGATGATTCCTCGCAGCCCAAACTGAATTAATCAGACAACGTTTTATTCTGAAAGGCTGCGATGGAAGGGAACAGCAGCAGTGTAGCCAGGAGCTTCATATCCTCATGTAGATCTGACAGCTGCTTTCAGACCAGCATCGCCATCCTCCGTCTCAGCATTAGAAGTTGTTTTCCTGCAGCCAGAAGTGAATTAATTTGAGTTTCCCTGTTGTTATTCTGCTAACCTACACTGGAAGGGAAGTAGTGCGGTGGACCCAGGAGGTTTGTGTGAATGTAGACCTGACAGCTGGTTTCAAACAGCCAGCGATGAAGAGTCCTGAGTATCACAGAATTCTGATAATATACCACTTTTCCTCACATCCCAACTGTATTAATATTACATTATAGTGTTTTTATTCAGCTAACCTACTAAGTGTATTAATATTACATTATAGTGTTTTTATTCAGCTAACCTACAGTGGAAGGTAAAGCAACACCGTGAGCCTACGAGCTTCATGTGTTAAAATAAAATAGAATAAAATTAGAGTAAAATTTGTCAATTTTAATAAAATTTGTACAGTAAAATAAAGTGGATAGATAGAGAGATTTTTCAATTAGTAAAAAAAATGTTTTGATTTTAAGATTTGTCTATAATGGAATTTAAATAAAATGAAATAAAAAGTCAGTGAACATATCTTTTATCTTTAAATGACCGACCTGCTATCCATATGATTCATCATTAAATATAATAAGATCATTAACTACTAGTGTGCTGTAGAATATTGTCTTTTTTTAGCATTTCAACAAAGATGCAATTAAACATTACAAATATCCACAACACTACAATAAACATGCCAACAAAATGATGTTGTATTGAACTGGTTTTATTTTATCATAGTTTAACAGCAGACCCTCCTGTCTGTCTCTCTCTCTGTCTCTCTCTCTCTCTCTCTTTCTCCCTGTCTCTCTCTCTCTCTCTCTGTCTCTCTCTAGCGCTCTCTCTCTCTCTCTCTCTTTCTCCCTGTCTCTCTCTCCCTGTCTCTCGCTCTCTCTCTCTTTCTCGCTGTCTCTCTCTCTCTCTCTCTCTCCCTCTCCCTCTCTCTCTCTGTCTGTCTCTCTCTCTCTGGGTGGGATATCTTTCTCTATCTGTCTCTCTCTCTCTGGGTGGGGTATCTCTCTCTATCTGTCTCTCTCTCTGGGTGGGGTATCTCTCTCTATCTGTCTCTCTGTCTGGGTGGAGTATCTCTCTCTGTCTGTCTCTCTCTCTGTGTGGGGTATCTCTCTCTATCTGTCTCTCTCTCTCTGGGTGGGGTATCTCTCTCTAGCTGTCTCTCTCTATCTGTCTCTCTCTCTCTGGGTGGGGTGTCTCTCTCTATCTGTCTCTCTGTCTGGGTGGAGTATCTCTCTCTGTCTGTCTCTCTCTCTGTGTGGGGTATCTCTCTCTATCTGTCTCTCTCTCTCTGGGTGGGGTATCTCTCTCTAGCTGTCTCTCTCTATCTGTCTCTCTCTCTCTGGGTGGGGTATCTCTCTATCTGTCTCTCTCTCTGGGTGGGGTATCTCTCTCTATCTGTCTCTCTCTCTGGGTGGGGTATCTCTCTAGCTGTCTCTCTCTATCTGTCTCTCTCTCTCTGTCTCTCTCTCTCTGGGTGGGGTATCTCTCCCTCTCTGGGTGGGGTGTCTCTCTCTATCTGTCTCTCTCTCTCTGGGTGGGGTATCTCTCCCTCTCTGGGTGGGGTGTCTCTCTCTATCTGTCTCTCTCTCTCTGGGTGGGGTATCTCTCTCTAGCTGTCTCTCTCTATCTGTCTCTCTCTCTCTGGGTGGGGTATCTCTCTCTATCTGTCTCTCTCTCTCTGGGTGGGGTATCTCTAGCTGTCTCTCTCTCTCTGGGTGGGGTATCTCTCTCTATCTGTCTCTCTCTCTCTCTGGGTGGGGTATCTCTCTCTATCTGTCTCTCTCTCTGGGTGGGGTGTCTCTCTCTAGCTGTCTCTCTCTCTGGGTGGGGTATCTCTCTCTATCTGTCTCTCTCTCTCTGGGTGGGAAATCTCTCTCTAGCTGTCTCTCTCTCTGGGTGGGGTGTATCTCTAGCTGTCTCTCTCTCTGGGTGGGGTATCTCTCTCTATCTGTCTCTCTCTCTCTGGGTGGGGTATCTCTCTCTAGCTGTCTCTCTCTCTGGGTGGGGTGTCTCTCTCTATCTGTCTCTCTCTCTCTGGGTGGGGTATCTCTCTCTATCTGTCTCTCTCTGGGTGGGGTGTCTCTCTCTATCTGTCTCTCTCTGGGTGGGGTATCTCTCTCTAGCTGTCTCTCTCTCTGGGTGGAGTGTCTCTCTCTATCTGTCTCTCTCTCTCTGGGTGGGGTATCTCTCTCTATCTGTCTCTCTCTCTCTGGGTGGGGTATCTCTCTCTATCTGTCTCTCTCTGGGTGGGGTATCTCTCTCTAGCTGTCTCTCTCTATCTGTCTCTCTCTCTCTGGGCCTGGATCTGGTCAGGATCTGGTCAGGATCTGGTCAGGATCTGGTCAAGATCTGTCTCTGCTTTGTTTCTCTCTTTCATTCTCTATTTGAGACCTCACTTCCTTACAGATTCTAATTGGAAAGTTCATTTTGAGTAACGTTGTTTTCATTGCCCTGCATGATGCTTTTCCATATTCAGGGGTCCTGATGTAGATATGGAAATTGAAACCAATTGAAACCAATGCTAATGATATCCTGTGCTCTGCAGTGTGGTGTGATGATATTATGTCCAATAATAATGATGTTAAATGTTTAAATTTTAATGTATAAAGCCAACAGTGGGTACCTGCCTCTGGCTTCCCTCATCATTAACACCTTATAGTTTAAAAGCTTCCTTTCATATCTTATTCATCACTGCAGCCTTTCATCTCCTCACGGTTTGATTATAATGATCAGAACTTCACACGGGTTAATACTCTCTTAACTCTCATAATGTAGGTAGGAAGCTATGCACAGCCTGCACATCTGCTCTCACACTGCACTGCAAAGCTACATTTATTTTAGATTTTTTTCATTTGGATGTACTTTATTCTTCACTAAAGGGTGAAATTCTCTCTCTTCCGTCTGGTTGGCTGCAGGGTCAGGGGTTCATCTTTACCAGGTATGACAGCATGGAGATCGACCCTCTGAACATGTTGTACAATGTTCATTATGCTCTATTGGGTATTATTTATAATATGATCTATTGGTTTATTAGTATTATTTAAACTATATAGACCAATCCTTTGTCAACGTCACTGATTACGTCACCGCCCGAAGTGGTTGCAAAAAGACCAGCGGGAGTAACGCTAAGACTGGAAAACACTCTGATCAACTTCACTATTAAGGAGCCAAAACAATCTAAAAATGTCCTGTTGTGCTGTTGGCTGTCAAAACAGAAAGACACGACATCAAGAACTGGATTTGAATCAAACTGTATTCTCCTCTGGTTGCAACCTATCAGAAGAACCGACTAGACGCAGGATTTCACTGTCTGCAGTGAACATTTTATATCAGGCACTGTAACTAATTCAAGGACATTTCAGGCAACATGTCTGTCTAGGATATATGGCATTAAATTAAGACATAAACTCAAACTCAAAGCATTAACAGGTCCAAGACTGTCAAAAAGGTTTCAAGGCTGCTACGCTTTGCTATCTAAGCTTTAAATTACATGTAAAGACCTAACTGACATTTATATCGTATCTGCCTCAATAAAGACGACCTGACACTCACCTGACTGGATGACCTGACACCAACTGACCAGACACCTGACACCAACTGACTGGATGACCTGACGCTACCTGGCCAGATGACCTGACGCTACCTGGCCAGATGACCTGATACCTCCTGATCAGATGACCTGACGCCACTTGCCCAGACGACCTGACACCAACTGACTGGACGACCTGACACCAACTGACCAGACGACCTGACACCAACTGACCGGACGACCTGACACCAACTGACCAGACACCTGATACCTCCTGACCAGATGACCTGACGCTACCTGGCCAGATGACCTGATACCTCCTGACCAGATGACCTGACGCCACTTGCCCAGACGACCTGACACCAACTGACTGGACGACCTGACACCAACTGACCAGACGACCTGACACCAACTGACTGGACTACCTGACACCAACTGACCAGACACCTGATACCTCCTGACCAGATGACCTGACGCTACCTGGCCAGATGACCTGACGCTGCCTGGCCAGATGACCTGATACCTCCTGACCAGATGACCTGACGCCACTTGCCCAGACGACCTGACACCAACTGACTGGACGACCTGACACCAACTGACCAGACGACCTGACACCAACTGACTGGACTACCTGACACCAACTGACCAGACACCTGATACCTCCTGACCAGATGACCTGACGCTACCTGGCCAGATGACCTGACGCTGCCTGGCCAGATGACCTGATACCTCCTGACCAGATGACCTCACGCCACTTGCCCAGACGACCTGACACCAACTGACTGGACGACCTGACACCAACTGACCAGACACCTGACACCAACTGACTGGATGACCTGACGCTACCTGCCCAGACGACCTGACACCAACTGACCAGACACCTGACACCAACTGACTGGATGACCTGACGCTACCTGCCCAGACGACCTGACACCAACTGACCGGACGACCTGACACCAACTGACTGGACGACCTGACCTGAATGTTTCAACACACAAATGAAAGAGCTGTTCCACTGTGCACTGTATGTTGATCTACTCTAATTAATTAAAAGCAAGTTTAAGTAAATTCAATATTCAATATACTTTTTTATTACATGTAATATATATTTATAATATGTAATATATATTTATAATAAATATTATATATTTATAATGTTATATATTTATAATAAATAATATATATTCATAATATGTACAGTGATATGACAAATAGCTGCATGTTAATGTGACTGTTTCTCATAGATTTCAGCTGTTTGTCACAATAATCACTGTTTATTCCCCCCCCCCCCCCCCCCCCCCCCTCCCTCCACACACACACACACACACACACACACACACATCCATATGAACGGTTGTCACACTGACAGTAATGGGCTGTTATGCCTTCTGTATTAAACCCCCAGAGAGACACTGTGTGTGTGTGTGTGTGTGTGTGTGTGTGTGTTGACTACATGTTGTCACGACACATGGTAACAAGAGATTCATATTCTGATACCTGAGGAGTTTCTTTAAGTTTGCTCTCCTGTGATCCAAACTGGTCACACATTATATTTGTCTGTTTTATGTTTAATATCACCACTCTTTTTATTTTTTTCTTATTTCTCATTTATTCTATTTTGTTCTTTCTAAACATTTATTATTGTCTTCCATTTCAGTTATTTCATGTGGATAATGTACAATGTATTATGAAATAATTAGAAATGTAAAGTACAAGGTAATAAATGTCTAAAAACTACAAAGTTTTTCACTGAAGAAACAGAAAATCACCTTGACATTATTACCATCTTCTCTTAATTTCTCCAGTCAACATCACCAACATCACCGAAGATCTGACATGGTCCACACACACTGACACTCTGGTGAGAAAGGCGAGGCAGCGCCTTTACCACCTCAGGCAGCTGAGGAAATTCAAAGTCTCCCGGAGGATCCTTCAGTCCTTCTACTCTGGAGCTGTGGAGAGTATCCTGACAGGAAGCATCACTGCCTGGTTTGGCAACAGCTCCGCTCAGGACAGGAAGGCTCTGCAGAGAGTAGTGCGTTCGGCCGAGCGCACTATTGGAATTACACTCCCCACCCTGCAGGACTTGTACACCAGGAGGTGCAGAACCAGAGCCTGCAGGATCATGAAGGATCCTCACCACCCCAACAACGGACTGTTTCAGCTGCTGCGGTCAGGCAAGCGCCTCCGTAGTCACGCTGCCAAAACAGAGAGACTGAGACGGAGTTTCTTTCCTCAGGCCATCAGGACTGTGAACTCCGACCTCACCAGGGCCCCCACCAAGACACACACACTGCCCCTCTTATGCACACACACACACACACATACACACACACACACACACACACACACACACACACACACACACACACACACACACACACACACACACTTAGGTAATGACTACACATAATTTATATACATATATACAATTTCTCATATTTCTCATATTACTATAATTTTGTAGTGCTCTTACTGTAAATATTGTGTTGTTTTTTTTATATAAGAGCTCTTACTGTAATACTGTAGATATTGTGTTGTTTTTTTATTGTAAATACTGTGTACTGTTGCCCTTTGCACATTCCCGTTGAGCATTGCCACTTTTTCATTTCACTGCACACCCCGTGTGTGTATGTGACAAATAAAGTTCTTGAATCTTGAATCTTGAACAGTGTAAATGTCTTTTTAAGATTATTCTGTCAGTTCAGTGGAGAGACAGGAAGGATTAGGTGAGAGAGGGACGACGTGACGGATTCGAACCCAGGACGTCACATTATGTTGAACCTCTTGAACCATTTCTGGTGCTTCTAGATGCTGGAAGACGTTTCAATAGGTGTTCATTATGAAATGGAGTTTTAGCTAACCAGGTGGAAAGTCATTTTCCTTTAATTGTGACCCCAGAGCATCATGGGACCATCATGTTTTACTGTAGGCTGTTTATTTCTGGAAAAGGTCTTTGAGCAGTGGGTTAACGTGGCCTGGAGTACCTGGTCCAGGTACTGTACTCCAGACTTCTCCAGGTCAGCCTTGAGATCTTTGGATGTCATGTCATGTTTTCAATTACTTTATCTCTTCCCACCCTGTCAGCTTCTTGATAACCTTTATCTTGACATCACCTTCATTCTGACCATGAGGCGAAGTTTCCCTGTAACGAGTTGTTGGTTAAACAATAGACAAACAGGAAGAGGATGTGATCAGACCAGATCTCTGATCAGTTTAGTGAATAAAGGTCTTCAAAATATTTTGTCCACATTCCTCCTTTTTTCTCCAGAGTAAAACTTCAGAAACTGAGAATCATAATAATTTAGCAGGAAATAATCAATATGTTGGTAGATAACTAATTCCATATCTTTCTTTAATCTTTGCCCATGTTTCATTATGAGTGTTCAATGTGTTCAGAAGATTTAACATGAATTATCCATTATAACGATGTCAGATTATCAATTCATTTTTAATCACATAAAAGAAATAAGAACAGATAAAACATGAAATATGATTGACAGCTGCCCTTCTGTCCATTTATCCCCCCAAACCCCCACCACATCGTTGCCGTTGCCATGGTTTCGCCAGGTGTCGTTACTGTCCTCGTTAGAAGCACTAATTCTCTTTTATTGGCTGAGCTCCTGTTAGTGTTTAACGAGCCCTCGTTAGCTCACCTCGTTAAGGTGGGAGGGGTCGTTAACAAGAGCTCTCTCCAAACTGACCAGCCCCCGGACACACCCTGTATCACACACACACACACACACACACACACACACACACACACACACACACGTACACACACACACACATACACGTACACACCAGGACGACCACTTCACATTAAGACCTGCTACTTTAAATTTTCTTTTTATGGGTCTTATTAATGTTCTTTTTTAGAGCACTGCTAATGCCCTGTGACACACACACACACACACACACACACACACACAGTTGAATGTGGAGTTTATACCTGTCATTATGTTTAATTCAGTGGGAGAGAAGTTCCAGTAGTTCCAGTGTTGTTGACCTTTAGGATGCTCTGGACAAACTGGCAGGACGTTGACGAGGTCGGCCGACTGAACGGTTGCCGGTTCAAATCCCCGGATGGCTAACGAGAGAGATTTGGGAATGAAGTGAAACAGGAGACTCAAGTCGACCTTCTGGGAGCCTGTCATCTTTATTCAAAAGGCCAATTCCTTTAAGTTAGTTAGCTTGCACTACCATGACGTACTCACTCACACACACTAATAGATACAGGTTACTAGTAGAATTCATAAATACAGGTTAGTAGTAAAAGTGTGTATGTGTGTTCAGTGTGTGTGTGTGTGTGTGTGTGTGTGTGTGTGATGGAAGTGCTAGCTAGTGTGTGTGTGGTCAAGTCTTTTTTATCGTTTGGCGATTTTGAAAGGGTTATACATGCTTTTATCACGACCCGACTTGACTACTGCAATGCCCTGTATGTTGGTGTTAGCCAGGCCTCTCTCTCACGCCTGCAGTTGGTCCAGAATGCTGCAGCTCGCAAGCGAGAGCACATTTCCCCCATACTGGCCTCCCTCCACTGGCTCCCTGTACGTTTTAGGATTAACTTTAAGATTTTATTGTTTGCTTACAAATCATTAAATGGGCTAGCTCCACCTTATCTCTCTGATGTTTTACAGCGATATGTTCCATTAAGGTCACTCAGGTCCGCTGATCAGTTGCTCCTGGTTGTACCTAAGGCAAGGCTTAAGCTCAGTTGTAGCCCCCAAACTCTGGAACGAGCTGCCTCTACATGTTAGGCTGGCCCCTACATTGTCTGTTTTTAAATCTCGCCTCAAAACACATTTGTACTCCTTGGCTTTTAACTCAGTATGAGAGTTGCATTTTTCTTTTTGTTTGGTCTTGTTGCTTTTATATTACTGTCATTCTGTCTCTTAAACTGGTCCTTGTGTTTTATTGTGTTTTTAAGTTTTTACGATTGATTGATTGTACAGCACTTTGGTTAACTGTGTTGTTTTAAATGTGCTTTATAAATAAAGTTGGATTGGATTGGATTGGATTGTGAGGCTGATCAGAGAACATTAGAGGGAATATATGATATTTCCCAGCTTACTTTAGGGCACTCCCTCTGAACTCTGAGCTTTCTGATACATCTAAACTTCTTCCAATCATCTCCTAACCCTCTCTCCCACACACACACACAGACACACACACACACACACACACAATGAACACACACACACACTTTTACTACTAACCTGTATTTATGAATTCTACTAGTAACCTGTATTTATTAGTCATAGTAGAACAGAACTAGAACATGTTAAGTAGAAATTAACATTAAAATAAAACATTAAAACATGAAAATAACGTGTGGATTACAGGAGCATGGATTTAGCAGTAGCACATTGAAGCTAGCTGTAGGATGTTATGGTAGCAGCTAGCTGTAGGATGTTAGGGTAGCAGCTAGCTGTAGCATGTTATGGTAGCAGCTAGCAATAGCATGTTGTTGTATGAGCTAGTTGGTGACCTCGGTGCCCTTCACACTTCTTCAGCCATCTTAACGAGTTTGGCAGTGAGCCAAGAGCTCCAATTAGAACTGAGCCTTTAATATTTCCTCATTAATGTCATGAAGCTTACCGTTCAATCAGGAAGACTACCTGGCTCATATTTACTTTATTGCTACTCCAGGTTTTCTCACAGCCATCGGCCTTGTTTGTTATTCAATTAGACCATTAAGCAAGGACACTCCTTTCCAACCAATCACAAACTGCCACATCCCTATATATATATATATATATATATACACAGATACCTGCCCCACCCGTGTCTCTGTCATTTCAGGCTGCATCGCCGCTACGTCCCACCACCACCAGTGCCAGGCTCCGCCTCCCCACCACCACCACCAGTGGCAGGCTAGGTAGGTCACTGGTTAATATCTGTGTGTGTCTGTCTGTGCACACTGTAATGTATTTGAGTGAGCCGGCCTATTCATTCACGTAATTTCACTGTTTTCAATTTGACACTGAGTGCATTTAATACAAGTGAGATTAGTAATACAACGTTGCTGGGTCCTGGTTGTGGTGTAACCATGGTGGCTCTGGGATCACCGTCATCTGACATGTTTCTCCTCAAATCCCTGAGGAGACGACAGAAAGAGAAAGGATTCTTTTTGCCTTTATTTGATATTTACAGTAGAGAGAGAGGAGGGATGACATGCGACAAAGACCCAGGATGTTGTGGTTCTGTGGTCTGGGCCTTAGACCACTGAGCCACCGGGACACACAGGAGGAAGACTTGAGACTTCATGAGATCAATGGCCCCGTTCTCACCTGCCATTAACTAGTCTTGGGTGATCCGATCACAAGTGGACAGCTCTAAGTACAAGTGTGAATGCACCCAAGACGCATTGAGGACGCATTGAGATCTGATGGCTCAGACAACCTTCGGAGGTCTCATATGGCCACATTCTTTTAGCAGTGTGTATGTGAATGTGTCCTAGGCCACATTGAAGGACCGCCTACTCAACGGACGTCCTCTGCGTCAGCCTCTCGGTTCTCATGGCTATCACAGCAGGCTCTCCTTTTGTTCCTCCTTTTTCTCATCTCCAGTTGGTTCTCAAATGGCGTAAGCTGGCTTTGTCCACAACGTCTGAAAATTTCGAAAAGCCCATAGAGATATATTATGAGTGCGTCAAACATCTTGGGCGATTTGGTTTGCCTGGAACACGTCAAGGAATAGACCCAGTCTGTATTGTTTTGATTTCGTCTTCTTCTAAAACAACACATTTGGTTTCAAGTGGTCACTGGAGACGCATGTGAAGATGTGAACTGACGTACTAGAGCTGTCCGCTTGTGATCGGATCAACCAAGACACAGGTTAATGCCAGGTGTGAACAGGGCCAATGTGAAGATGCTGCCATGTGACATACACTACCGCTCAAAAGTTTGGGGTCACCCAGAAAATTTCATGTTTTCCATGAAAACTCTTATTCATCAAATGAGTTGCAAAATGACAGCCTTGCAGACCTTTGGCATTCTAGTCTAGTCTAGTCATTCTGTCAATTTGTTGAGGTACTCTGAAAAAATGTCACCCCATGCTTCCTGAAGCACCTCCCACAAGTTGGATTGGCTTGATGGGCACTTCTTACGTACCATACGGTCAAGCTGCTCCCACAATAGGGTTGAGATCTGGCGCTGGCCACTCCATTATAGACAGAATACCAGCTGACTGCTTCTTCCCTAAATAGTTCTTTGTCCATCTTAATCTTCTCCTTTTATTGGCCAGTCTCAGATATGGCTTTTTCTCTGCTACTCTGCCTAGAAGGCCAGCATCCTGGAGTTGCCTCTTCACTGTTGACGTTGGGACTAGTGTTTTGGTACCATCTAATGAAGCTGCCAGTTGAGGACCTGTGAGGGGCCTGTTTCTCAAACTAGAGACTCTGATGTACTTGTCCTCTAGCTCAGTTGTGCACCGGGGCCTTTCTTCTCTTTCTATTCTGGTTAGAGCCAGTTTGTGCTGTTCTGTGAAGGGAGTAGTACACACCGTTGTATGACATCTCCAGTTTCTTGGCAATTTCTCTCATGGAATATCCTTCACTTCTCAGAACAAGAATAGACTGACGAGTTTCTGAAGAAAGTTCTTTTTTTTCTGGCCATTTTAGACCATAATCGAACCCACAAATGCTGATGTTCCAGATACTAAACTAGCCTAAGGAAGGCCAATTGTATTGCTTCTTTAATAAGCACAACAGTTTTCAATGATCAATTAGCCTTTTAACACGATAAACTTGGATTAGCTAACACAATGTGTTATTGGACCACAGGAGTGATGGTTGCTGAAAATGGGCCTCTGTACGCCGATGTAGATATTCCATTAAAAATCAGCCGTTTCCAGCTATAATGGTCATTTACCACATTAACAATTTCTAGACTGTATTTATGATCAATTTAATGTTATTTTAATTGAATTTTTTTTTGCTTTTCTTTCAAAAATAAGGAAATTTGTAAGTGGCCCCAAACTTTTGAGCGGTAGTGTATATATTGATAAGCAGCTCCTACTACCTCGGTGTTGGCTCCGTGGCTTCAACAGGAAAATGCAACAGTGTTGAGTTTTCTTTGAGATGTTCCTCTGGTCTCATGGTTTCATATTCAGGAGATTAAATTACCCTTATTTGAGATCATCTGGAGATCTGTTGTTGTGATCAGATCAACATGAGCTGATATGTGGTTGATTCTCCTGAGTTGAATTGGAGAAAAGGCCTTTAGTCTCATCTTGGTGTTGAAGAGCTCATTAGTGTCCAGGAGACATAACAGGAATATCTCTTCTGGATTTGGCTTTCCTACGGGTCCAGCTCCAATGTCAAACTCCGCCCATGATGCTCAGTACTGTGGAGGGCGAGGGGTTCTGGGGTTCTGGGGTTCGGGGCATTAAAGCCTCTTAGTCTCTTTTAACATGAGGAGGTTTTACTGAGAGTAATATCCCATGAAATGTAATAAAGCTCTGTCTGTCTGTCTGTCTGTCTCTCTCTCTCTGTCTGTCTATGTCTCTCTACCAGTGTAGACTAATAGAGGAACTACATGGCAGCCCATCAGTCAGAATATGAACATTTCCATCAGAAATCGCCGGGGGAAATATCCGCCGCTTTGCTTTTAGTTTTCCACTTAATATTTCCTTCATTGCTGATTGGACGGCAGCATTTGGTGTTTTATTGTCTTTAATTTATTGATACGATGTGGGATTGTGCCACATGGAGCCCACAACCCATGTTCCACTGTTAAAAACAAACTGAAAGCTCCAGCCAGTGTGTGTGTGTGTGTGTGTGTCTGTGTGTGTGTGTGTGTGGGTGTGTGTGTGTGAGATAAGGGCCAACAGGGAGTCCTGGTTAAACTGGACCGAATATTTCCAGGAGGACTTACAGCAGTGATGTTGCTCGTTGCTTTGATGAGGAATTGATTTAGTAAAACATGGAGAGCAAATAAAACACTGTGGAGAGAAGTGTGTGTGTGTGTGTGTGTGTGAATATCAGGTGTGTCTGAATGCCTTTAATGCTTCCTGAATAAATCCCAGTTAGCAGTGTCGTCTATTGAATGTCAACACAGAATAACTGCCATTACATTTTCATACAATAAAACTCTTGATTTCAGGAAGGAATGATGGAGTACACTGGAAATACTTTCCAGGTCTGAATGTGTACTTGTACTGCATTTCTGTCAGTTCACTACTGCCCTACAGTAAAGTCCACCAGGTACTTTAACTTTACTGTGTACCAGTCATTGTAATACTGGGTTAAGGTTAGGAAAGAAATCAGGGCCCTGGGCCATGGCCTTCAACAAGCCTGTAGAGAACTAGAGCGACTAGACGGCACTAGACTAGAAGGCTTGGACTGGTAGCCTACTAAATTACAAACACTCTCAGCAGAATACTGCATACTTCCCCAGGCTAATCTTCCACAACAAATGACCTGAGTGTTGCAATGTGGAATTTGGTGTGCCACAAGGCTCTGTCTTGGATCCACTGCTATTCTCTATTTACATGCTACCACTCAGTGGAAATCATCCAAAATTGACTGTAATTTTTATTGCTATGCCGACGATACTAAACTCTTATCATCACTCCCAATTCCTAAACTTAGAGGCGTGTCTATGGATGTCGCTAAACTTCCTGCGTCTTAGTGCCAACAAAACTGAGATGACAACCAACATCAGACCAGCTAGATATTGATATCTGTTTGAGAATACTACTCTAAATTCTCTCGCAGAGTCCATCAATCAAACGTTTTGGGATTAAATTCGACCCTACGCTCTTGATCGAGTCACACATCAAGGATATTACCTCACGACACTGTTGGACCACATGGCGCTTCTGGTCCTCACATTTCACCTCCTTCATCCCACAGTTCTGGACAATGAGGACCGAGGCTGCTTATTACATATATTCAGACATGGTGTTATGTTGTCCCACCATGTACATAGACAGAGAGACGATCATCTACTAGAATACAGTTTGAATACAAGATCATCTGTCTGTGTGTGTGTGTGTGTGTGTGTTTTCCCTTGGTGATTGGAGCTAATCTTCTCTGATGACCGCTGGGAACGACATGATCGTCACATCATCTACGACAAGAACACACACACACACACACACACACACACACACTCCTTCATAATTAGTAGTCCTGTGTTCTTCCTGGCAAGCTGTTACTGTGGGCACTCAGCTGCCAATCACACTCTCTGTTCCTCTCTCTCTGTCTCTCTCTCTCTCTCACACACACTCTCTCTCTCTCTCTCTCTCTCTCTCTCAGTGATTCCCCCAGTAATTCTTCAGTCAGTCAGGCGCAGAGTGACTGACAATCACTGCCGTGCTGTAAGAGCCCTGGAGCAAAAAGAGAGACAGACAGACAGACAGACAGACAGAGACAGAGAGAGACAGACAGAGAGAGAGAGAGAGAGAGAAAAGTCTGTTCAGTCCTTTTACAGTACAGATGTCTGGATCAGGGTTCCTACACCTTTTTGCTAACAACATTCCACGACTGTTCTGGGTCTGTGCTAGGACTGTTCTGGGACTGTTCTGGGTCTGTTCTAGGACTGTTCCGGGACTGTTCCGGGTCTGTTCCGGGCCTGTTCCGGGTCTGTTCCGGGACTGTTCCGGGTCTGTTCCAGGACTGTTCTAGGTCTGTTCTAGGACTGTTCTGGGACTGTTCTAGGACTGATCTGGGTCTGTTCTAGGACTGTTCCGGGTCTGTTCCAGGACTGTTCCGGGACTGTTCTGGGACTGTTCCGGGTCTGTTCCAGGACTGTTTTAGCACTGTCAATTTGTAATTGTTATTTTATTATTTCCATTGTTATTTTTTATTTTTTATTGTATTTCTTTATTTCTTGTGTTATTTTATGTCTGGCTGCTGTAACAAAGAAATTTCCCCCCTGGGATCAATAAAGTACCTACCTACCTTCCTACCTACCTACCTGTTCCAGGACTGTTCTAGGACTGAGATGAGAAAATATTGGATGAGAAAAGAGGAGAGAAAATAATGAAGAGAGAGAGAAGAGGAGGGAAGGTTGGTCAACACCTCCTACCAGGAATATCAAAGAACCAGACCAACCTAGAGATGTTCACAGACACACACACACACACAGACACACACACACACACAGACACACACACAGACACACATCTCAATGTAATCCTGCTGGATATTCAGATTAAACACACTGAATTTACACCACACACTCTGACCTCTGACCTCCGACCTCCAACAACCTGACTAATAAATGTCAGTCACCTGATATTCAGATTCTACAAAGACGTTTCAGGGTGAGATGGTCGACTCTGCTGCTTCCTGCTGCTAAATGCCATTGCTGCTAGCATGGTGCTACTTGTAGCTACAGCTTTGAACACAGCCAGCGGTCTCATACATGACCTGGTCCACAGCCTCAGAGGGATACAATATACACTGCATATTTACATTTACAATAGTACAATATTAGAATAGTAATAATAATCTGTAATCTATAGCTAAACTAAACTAGTAATAGCTAACAGGTTGCACTGGGAGCTGACCAGTACAACCTTGTACTGTTTCCACTGGAGAAGTTGAGTTGGGGCTTTAATGCCTTGCTCAAGGACACACTGATAGTTGTTGTTGAGGGAGGAGTGTGTTGCTCATGGCAGCCAGTCTGGGGATTTGACCTGACAACATCCCAGTCACAAGCCTGGTTCTCTAACCTCTAGCCTGCTGCAAATCAAATCTCATACAAGAAGAGTCAGACACAAATCAGACTCACTCTAAATATATACAACATGGTGATAGTGCTTCCTGTGCTGCATGACCTGCAGAGACCCAGGTTATGAGCTAATGCTAAACGTCTGTAGCCACATTAGCACGCTAATGCTAAATCTCTCTGTGATGAAAAAACAGCATCAATGTAGCATTAGCGTGCTAGCATCTGTAGCTGTGCTTGTTAATATTCAGCTCTCGTTACATTTCAGGAAGCGGTACTCTGCTTTTCTAATGTGACAGACGGACCTCTGGGAAGCCACCTGAAATATGTATCACTCATTTATGAGAGAGAGAGAGACAGACAGAGAGAGAGAGAGAGAGAGAGAGAGAGAGAGAGAGACAGATAGAGAGAGACAGACAGACAGAGTAAATGTCAAGTGTATCTAAACAAAGAAATCTTGCCTAATAGATGGAGGGAGAAGAAGGAACGGGGTGATGGAGGGGAGCGGGGTATAAATAAACTAGTGTGCAGAGAAAACTGAACCAGTCAGTCCTCCTGACGGACTCTTCGCTGCACTCCTCCCAGGACACAGTAACCCTAACCCTAAAAACAAAGGGATTTCAATCAAAAAACTAAAATAACGCAATGTCATAGTCACTTTCCACGATACATGGCGTGTCAGGATCTGTTGCACAGCATCATCTGACAGCTTCTTTTTAGGACTACAGGTAGAGGACAATTGAACCCAGAAAAACTACAAAAATATCAACGTCACAACAAACATTTTCAGGTTCTGGTTAATAGATAACAACTTGAAGTACATATGCAAACACAGTTAATAACTTAATTTTCTCTTTTTGATGCATTTTAGATGATTGGAAAATGACAGGCACTCTTGGGCAATATAATGAAATATAGAACGGGCACTATGGGGTCTAGAGGGTCAATAATAATCAATAATCAATACATTGGGTCTGAGGTTCTTTACTTACGACACAGAGGAGAAATCCATTCAATTGTAGTCATGAGGAGAAAACAAAGGAAGGTGGACCAGGAGGAGAAACATGTATCTTTGTAAATTCTTAGACAGAGTCAACATCCAATAGTGGCTGAGACCGAGACGAGACGGAGTCCAAATAGACACAAGAATGAGACAAGTCTGAGTCCAAATAGACAAGAGACTGAGACTGAGGCCGAGACGAGTCCAAGTCCAAATAAACACAAGACTGAGACCCAGACGAGTCCAAGTCCAAATAAACACAAGACTGAGACAAGTCCGAGTCCAAATAGACAAGAGACTGAGACTGAGGCCTAGACAAGTCTGAGTCCAAATAGACAAGAGACTGAGGCCGAGACGAGTCCAAGTCCAAATAGACATGAGACTGAGACAAGTCAGAGTCCAAATAGATATGAGACTGAGACAAGTCCGAGTCCAAATAGAGAAGAGACTGAGGCCTAGATGAGTATGAGTCCAAATAGACACGAGACTGAGACATGAGACTGACACAGAGACAAGTCTGAGTCCAAATAGACACGAGACTGAGACAGAGACAAGACCAAGTCCAAATAGGCACAAGACTGAGACAAGTCCGAGTCCAAATAGACAAGAGACTGGGACTGAGGACTGAGGCCGAGACGAGTCCAAGTCCAAATAGACACAAGACCGAGACACGAGACCGAGACAGGAGATGAGTCCAAGTCCAAATAGACACAAGACTGAGACAAGTCCAAGTCCAAATATACACAAGACTGAGACAAGTCCAAGTTCAAATAGACACAAGACCAAGACACGAGACCGAGACAGGAGATGAGTCCAAGTCCAAATAGACACAAGACTGAGACAAGTCCAAGTCCAAATATACACAAGACTGAGACAAGTCCGAGTCCAAATACACAAGAGACCGAGATGAGTCTGAGTCCAAATAGACACAAGACCAAGACGAATCCAAATAGTCACAACACCGAGACAAGTCCAAATAGTCACAAGATCGAGAACGAGACTGAGACGAATCTGAGTCCAAATAGACACCAGACTGAGATCGAGACAAGTTCAAATAGTCACAAGATCGAGACTGAGACGAATATCAGTCGAAATAGACACCAGACTGAGACCGAGACAAGTCCAAACCGTCAGAAAAGTCTGGAGACTGGACTCGGTACCACTGACCCGGTCTGGTGTCTTGGACTTGGATATTCTCAAGCTCTGCTCATCGCTCCACCAAAGATTTGAAATAGATTTTAAATGTTTGGAGTTCCTTCTTTTTTCTTTGACTGTGACCTAAATGAAACGTAGCTTCCATGTGAACAAAGTGAATGAATAAAAAGTAAAAATGTAAAAACAAAAATGCAAAACAGGGACAGGAAGGAACCAAACCAACATTATTACCCTCCAAAACACCACAAGAATTACAGAGTGAACATTAATGTTGTCTTTCCCTGAGGGGACACACACACACACACACACACACACACACACTTTATTTGGCCTGATTAGCATCTTGCCCTGACCTCCTACACAGTCTCTGTTTCTACATAAGACCTCTAGAGAGACAGATACAGACAGACAGGCAGGCAGGCAGGCAGACAGGCAGACAGACCCCAGAGACAAGCTAACGTTAGCATATTAATAAATGATTCACAGGCAGAGCTGCAGTCTGGAATAGCAAGCAGCCAGACAGTCTTTCCTCTCCATGTTGAAATCACAGTGAGGCTCTTCTGCCACTGATCTCAGAACTGTAATTCTCTACCAGATCCACTAAACATCTATTACATACTGATTATTAAGAACTGGAATGAGGAGCCGTTTCATTCTCAAGTTCAATGTCAACATGGGTTCAATTCCCTGTCAAGGCAGTAATGCAACAACGCCCCCTCTGGAGAGAAAAGGCAACAACATCTTCATGTCTGTACAGAAGAGGAACCTTGACTTCCTTTCTTTAAGGTCCATAGTATTGATGATGTCATATCAAGGCTACTTTCATTGTTTGTAATCCATAGTATTTATTATGACATATTAAAGCTATTTCCAGTCTTTGTAATCCTGTGAAACACTTAAAATGTTGTTTTAGCTGTTAAAAGCAAATCTGCGTTTCCCCTGGCAGTGTCTTTGCCTTGTGCATTGTTTTCCTCACTCTGGCTTTCTAACAGTAAAACAGCATTTTAAAATCATGTCACATCATCATAAAGAATGAACATAACTTAGCTAACTGCCTGGTAGAATGAACATCAGCTAGTTAGCTGCCTGGTAGAATGAACATCACCTAGCTAACTGCCTGGTAGAATGAACATCACCTAGTTAGCTGCCCGGTAGAATGAACATCAGCTAGTTAGCTGCCTGGTAGAATGAACATCACCTAGCTAACTGCCTGGTAGAATGAACATCAGCTAGTTAGCTGCCCGGTAGAATGAACATCAGCTAGTTAGCTGCCTGGTAGAATGAACATCACCTAGTTAGCTGCCCGGTAGAATGAACATCAGCTAGCTAGCTGCCTGGTAGTGAATTTAGATCAGGCTTGTTTATAATCTTATGATCTCAAACCAAATAAATCTTCCAAAGTGTCAGGTTGTCAGATTGTACGATAGCCTATTGGTCCTTCATGGGGACTCACTGCCAGGAAAAGGAATCTAAATTTTGGCACAACAGTGGTAATGTTGACCTCTCTTGACTCAGCTTTTACGATGTTGTCGGAATCCAGACGTCCAATTACACCAGTCTTTTCTTCTTATCTCCTCTTCAGTGAATTCACTAAATTAGAGAGCTGTTGAGCAGCGCTACCAAGGGGATATTACATGCATGTCAACAATATGGCAGTGCTTGTGTATTTCCAGATTTTGTGAAAACCACAGACAGCCCCATCTCTCCTTATGTAACCTCCTCAGCCGGACGTCATTTCAAGACTGTAATAGTGGACGGAAGCCCTGCTGATACTCTGATAATAGTATACTCATTCACCACCTGTCTGTAGTATACAGTACATATTAATGAGCATGTAGCATGTTAGTGTCCCATTCAGAACAACCTCTGTGTTTGACTGCAGTGACCTATGGACCTATGCAGTGATTCCTATAGAAACAAAAAGCAAACAAAAACCAAAACTGATAAACCAATATCACAATATCACAGTGTTCAGTGTCTGGAGGAAGAAATAGCTCAGTAAAATACAAAATGTTAATGTCTCTTAACCTACAGTCAGTACTGGTAGACAGACAGACAGACAGGCAGGCAGGCAGGCAGGCAGACAGACAGACAGACAGACAGACAGACAGGCAGACAGGCTACTAAAAGTGTGGATGGTGACTGTACTGCCAACTAACCCTGGACTGAACATAATAGAAACTAATGGACACTGAATTATCTGAAAACACTGAATATATTTATTCCCCTGGTGTGTCTGTGTGTCAGTTGAATGTCTGTATAATTCACTCCATTTGTTCAGTGCTGACTATGAAATGATGTGAAGGCTGTTCTCCTTTTGGAACCAAACTCTTTATTTGGAGGCTAAACTACTTTGGATCAGTTGTGATAAATATAAAATACCAGTAATACGAGTCATCCTCTCCTCCATGTTCAGCCATGACAGACCAGCATGAACTTCACCAGAACATTACATTACATTACATTACATTACAGTCATTTATCAGATGCTTTTATCCAAAGCGACTTACAATAAGTGCATTCAACATAGGTAGAGAACTACTAGTCACCAGAAATCGTAAGTGCATTTCCTTCCTAAACATCATCTAACAGCAGAAC
This sequence comes from Hoplostethus atlanticus, assembly GCA_034670405.1. Classification (NCBI taxonomy): domain Eukaryota; kingdom Metazoa; phylum Chordata; class Actinopteri; order Trachichthyiformes; family Trachichthyidae; genus Hoplostethus; species Hoplostethus atlanticus. Next base: position 108,043 of record JAXDDX010000324.1, on the reverse strand, counting down.
CAGTGCTGAGGTAAAAGATCAATAAGTTAGATACCTACATTTATTAAACAAATGAGACACATAAGAAAATCAAATAAACAAGAGCTCAGACAAATAAGTGAAGACAAATAGGCAAGTGCTAAGAGGAAGGGTCAGGGTAGTGTTTCTAGAAGAGGAAGGGTCAGGATAGTGTCTCTTGAAGAGGAAGGGTCAGGGTAGTGTTTCTTGAAGAGGAAGGGTCAGGGTAGTTTTTCTTGAAGAGGAAGGGTCAGGGTAGTGTCTCTTGAAGAGGAAGGGTTAGGGTAGTGTCTCTTGAAGAGGAAGGATCAGGGTAGTTTTTCTTGAAGAGGAAGGGTCAGGGTAGTGTCTCTTGAAGAGGAAGGGTCAGGGTAGTGTTTCTTGAAGAGGAAGGGCCAGGGTAGTGTCTCTTGAAGAGGAGGGGTCAGGGTAGTGTTTCTTGAAGAGGAAGGGTCAGGGTAGTGTTTCTAGAAGAGGAAGGGTCAGGGTAGTGTTTGTTGAAGAGGAAGGGTCAGGGTAGTGTCTCTTGAAGAGGAAGGGTCAGGGTAGTGTTTCTAGAAGAGGAAGGGTCAGGGTAGTGTTTCTTGAAGAGGAAGGGTCAGGGTAGTGTTTCTAGAAGAGGAAAGGTCAGGGTAGTGTTTCTTGAAGAGGAAAGGTCAGGGTAGTGTTTCTTGAAGAGGAAGGGTCAGGGTAGTGTTTCTAGAAGAGGAAGGGTCAGGGTAGTGTCTCTTGAAGAGGAAGGGTCAGGGTAGTGTTTCTAGAAGAGGAAGGGTCAGGGTAGTGTTTCTTGAAGAGGAAGGGTCAGGGTAGTGTTTCTTGAAGAGGAAAGGTCAGGGTAGTGTTTCTTGAAGAGGAAGGGTCAGGGTAGTGTTTCTTGAAGAGGAAGGGTCAGGGTTGTGTTTCTTGAAGAGGAAGGGTCAGGGTAGTGTCTCTTGAAGAGGAAGGGTCAGGGTAGTGTTTCTAGAAGAGGAAGGGTCAGGGTAGTGTTTCTTGAAGAGGTGGGTTTTCAGCCTGCGGCGAAAGATGGGCAGCGACTCTGCTGTCCTGACATCAGTGGGGAGTTCATTCCACCACTGTGGGGCCAGAACAGAGAAGAGCTGTGACCGGGTAGATCGGCCCCCAGGGACCTCTGAGCGACGGGGCAACCAGTCGCCTCGAGGCAGCAGAGCGAAGTGGTCGGGGTCGGCGGGGGTGTAAGGCTTGACCATAGCCTGGAGGTAAGAAGGAGCTGTTCCTCTCACTGCCCTATAGGCTAGCACCAGGGTGAACTGGATGAGCCTCTTCAGGGAGCCAGAACATAATGAGAACATCAATAACCTTTGATGGAAATTAGATAGATATCAGATATCAGAGAGCGTAGTTAATCAAGATCCTGTCTCATTAATAATCTAACATGGCCGCTCTCTGTAGTCCAGACTGAAGGCCAACAGGCCACAGGGTTCACGTTTGATGTCCTGAGGCTTTTTAGAATGATCTGTCATGGCGGCCATTTTTCTTTCCTGTCAAACCTGTCTGCATCTCCTGGAGGAAACACCATAAACTGTTTATATCATCATGTGACGGTGAATTCAGTGATGAAGTGGATGACTAGACCTGACCGAGTCTCTGGTCCAGGTCATCTGTTTCTTCTCTAATATGTGCTGACGTGTTACTGACTGATTGACAGCTGGGACAGACCAATCAAACACTGATGTGGCGAAGGGGGCGGTTCCAAAGTAAATATGATGGACAACCCACAGCAATATGCTGAATACACACACACACACACACACACGCACGCACACACACACACACACACACACACCCTCTCCCATGATCTGGTCCCTAGGTGGGCTAGATGTGTGTGTGTGTGTGTGTGTGTGTGTGTGTGTGTCAGTCCAGATTGATTGACAGACCTAATTAGCAGTAGTTAATGTGAAGCAGCTTCTCCGTCCATGGCACACACACACACACACACGCGCACACACACACACACACACACACACACACACACACACACACTCAGCTTCTATATGTATTATTGTATCTCTATATTCTACCTTTAAATATTCTAATTTAAATAACATGAAGCCTGACCGGTCGATTCCACCGACTCAGCGTCTGACAGTCTGTAATAACAGTTATGATGGTGATGACGATGACGACGACTGTGACGGTGATGGAGATTGATGGTGTTTCCACGGCGACTGGAGGGCTCTGTAGAAGTGGATGGATGATTAATTCAGATTTAATTACTGCTGCTGGCGGCTGACGGACGGCCCGTTAATAGACTGCTAATAGTGAGTATGTCGCCTTTCATGTTCGTTAATACAGCAGTTAGAGAGGCCACCCCGTAACCAGGAGGTCACAAGTTCGATCCCCGCCAGCAGAAGAATACCGCAGCACTTAAGGACTTTAATAATTATGTTTTAGATCACTTCTTGGTGGCCGAGTGTAGTAGTAATGCACAAAAAAAACACTAGAAGGCGCTGTGTTTTTTATGGCCAATCCTTTTCAGGTCGCATCCTTTCAGAAAGTTAGCAGCAAAAACAATCACTCCTGATAAGTGGAATCTTTTTGAGTGATTTTCAAAGGTAAGCATATGTTTTCAAGATAGTGTTACTGAGGGATTACTGAACAGAATGACACAACTTTATAACCCAAAAAAGTCTAATGACAGACTAAGAATTTTTTTAAAACCTGCTCAACCGATCGGTTGAAATGTCTATTGATGGTAAAGGTAGTATTGCTATGAAATATATAGTGTGTAAATATAAATATATAGGTTTCCTATTATGCACTGTATATTTATATACTTACTAATATTTACTTATATATTTGCTCAAATATATAAGGGTTGCGTCCTCAGCCCCCTACTGTACTCCCTGTACACACATGACTGTGTGGCCAGGTTCAGCTCCAACACCATCATTAAGTTTGCGGATGACACAGTGGTGGTGGGCCTGATCTCCAACAACGACGAGAAGGCCTACCTGGAGGAAGTTGCTGATCTGTCACTCTGGTGCCAGGACAACAGCCTCCTCCTGAATGTCACCAAAACTAAGGAGCTGATTGTGGACTTTAGGAGGACACAACAACAGAGGACGTACTCACCACTGGGGATTAATGGGAATACTGTGGAGAGGGTGAGCAGGTATAATTACCTGGGAGTCCACATCACCGAAGATCTCACATGGTCCACACACACTGACACTCTGGTGAGAAAGGCGAGGCAGCGCCTTTACCACCTCAGGCAACTGAGGAAATTTAAAGTCTCCCGGAGGATCCTTCAGTCCTTCTACTCTGGAGCTGTAGAGAGCATCCTGACAGGAAGCATCACTGCCTGGTTTGGCAGCAGCTCCGCTCAGGACAGGAAGGCTCTGCAGAGAGTAGTGCGTTCGGCTGAACGCACTATTGGAACTACACTCCCCACCCTGCAGGACTTGTACACCAGGAGGTGCAGAACCAGAGCCTGCAGGATCATGAAGGATCCTCACCACCCCAACAACGGACTGTTTCAGCTGCTGCGGTCAGGCAAGCGCCTCCGTAGTCACGCTGCCGAAACAGAGAGACTGAGACGGAGTTTCTTTCCTCAGGCCATCAGGACTGTGAACTCCGACCTCACCAGGGCCCCCACCAAGACACACACACTGCCCCTCTTATGCACACACACACTTAGGTAAAGACTACACATAATTTATAATTTATATTATACATACAATTTTCCCTTTTTTTACTATATTTTTTTATAAAGTGCTCTTATTCTAAATATTGTGTTGTTTTTTTATATAGAGCTCTTAAAAACTGTGACATTGTAAATATTGTGTTGGTTATTGTAAATAGTGTGAACCTGTTATTTTGCACATTTCTGCTGAGCATTGCCACTTTGCATTTCACTACACACCTCGTGTGTGTATGTGACAATTAAACTTCTTGAATCTTGAATCTTGAATCTTGAATCTTATACCAGTAGAGCAGTGGTGCAGAGCCACTTCATTTGTGGTGATATTAGATTAGATTAAATTAGATTAGATTAGATTAGATTCAACTTTATTGTCATTGCACAGAGTACAAGTACTGAGACAACGAATATGCAACAAAGCATTGCTGGTTTCCATTCAAACTCAGGAAAACCAAGCATTTCCCACACTTGAACCTGGACACGCTCTTAGGACAGAGGTTGCAATGGTGAAAAACTCTTCTGCAGTGGCGCCCGACCCCGTCCTCAAGTGCCTCTTGTCCTGCAGGTCTTAGCTCCAGTTCTCCAGCTCTACTCAGGCACACCTGAACCAATTAGAGGCTTCACATTTTCATGATATGATGATAATTGGTTCAGGTGTGCCTGAGTAGAGCTGGAGAACTGGAGCTAAGACCTGCAGGATAAGAGGCACTTGAGGACGGGGTCGGGCGCCACTGCAGAAGAGTTTTTCACCATTGCAACCTCTGTCCTAAGAGCGTGTCCAGGTGAAATGCTTGGTTTTCCTGAGTTTGAATGGAAACCAGCAATGCTTTGTTGCATATCACCACAAATTAAGTGGATCTAATGCCCAAAAACCTGTTGTGCTGATGCACCACCACACAGATGAGCAAGTTTGACTTCGTTCTACAGAGATATTGCATTTTTATTTGACTTTTCATACATTCTTTGGTACTTTTTATTTATTTTGATTGACTTTCTATTATAATTAATTCATTTTTTTAGAAATATGTTTTTGGTTTTATACATTGCTCACGTTCATCAAATGAGATATATGTGAAAGAATGTCTTCTTATCAGTTGAACGGATAAAAAATCAATGCAGATTGTTAAAAATGCACTTTTACCATTAATAGACATCTCAACCGTTTGGTAGAGGCTCAGAAAATTAAAACTGTGTGGGTTGTTCAAAAAATAAACATTGCTTGTTGTTATTGTTGCCCCAAGGAACTAAAAAATGCAAAGAAATAATTTTTCCATTGCTTTTTTCTTTGTGCGCCCATTAAAGGGTTAAAGAGGCTGCCTGGTAACCAAAAGGTCACGTGTTCGATCCCTGCAAAAGCAAACGTGTTCATCACCAGTCATGAGTGTGCTAAAGTGTCCTTGAGCAAGCCACTAAACCATCTACCTACCCACTCACTGTAACCCTCAAACTTCACTAAAGGCATTGCGTGGCCGTCAGCGTGTTGTTCTAACTGCTCCACAGAGTGCTTTTATTTTGAAAGAGGAACAGAAGAGAAAAGCTCTGACCAGATCATCAACAACAACGCAATACCAATACAATATGAACACAACGTGACACCAACACGACACCAACATGATACCAACACCAACGTGACACTGACTCGACACCAACGTGACACCGACTCGACACCAACGTAACACTGACTCGACACCAACGTGAAACCGACTCGACACCAACATAAAGGTCATAGGTTCAATCCCTGCAACAGCCATGCGTCCTGCTGAAGTATCCTTCTACCTGCTGGTCGTCCGGCTGGAAGACAGGAAATGAACTAACAGTCTCTAATTCTGATTAATTACCTGCTCGTTAATCAGATTCTGCTTCCTGAGGTGAGAGATGACAGGCCAAGGACGAGAGAGAGAGAGAGAGGGAGAGAGGGGAGAGAGAGAGGGAGTGGGAGAGGGGGAGAGAGGGAGAGAGAGAGAGGGGGGGGGAGAGAGAGAGAGACAGAGAGAGGGGGGATAGAGAGAGAGGGAGAGGGGGAGAGAGAGAGAGTTAGGGAGAGTGAGAGAGAGAGAGAGACAGTTAAGGGAAGAGAGAGAGAGAGGGGGAGGGAGAGAGAGAGAGAGAGACAGACAGGGAGGGAGAGAGAGAGAGACAGACAGGGTGGGAGGGAGAGAGAGAGAGAGTTGGGGGAGAGAGAAAGAGAGACAGTTAAGGGGAGAAAGAGAGAGAAAGAATTAGGGGGGGAGAGAGAGTTAGGGGGAGGGAGGGAGGGAGAGAAAGAGAAAGAAAGAAAAAGAAAAACCAGAGCAGATTTAAAACATCCATATTGGCATTTAAACATGTAAACTACACTAATTGTGTGTAGCAGTAGTACTAATACCAGTAATGCTAGTGCTAGTGGTACTAGTCCCAGGAGACACTAGGTTTACGAATTCAGACATGATTTATTGAAATCAATAAAAAGACAAGCTTTGGCGTAGACTCCAGGAAATACCCATCATGGGCTGAAGATACTAATGAATGTTCGGCAAGAAACAGAAACACTACCCTGACCCTTCCTCTTCAAGAAACACTACCCTGACCCTTCCTCTTCTAGAAACACTACCCTGACCCTTCCTCTTCAAGAAACACTACCCTGACCCTTCCTCTTCTAGACACACTACCCTGACCCTTCCTCTTCAAGAAACACTACCCTGACCCTTCCTCTTCTAGAAACACTACCCTGACCCTTCCTCTTCTAGACACACTACCCTGACCCTTCCTCTTCAAGAAACACTACCCTGACCCTTCCTCTTCAAGAAACACAACCCTGACCCTTCATCTTCAAGAAACACTACCCTGACCCTTCCTCTTCAAGAGACACTACCCTGACCCTTCCTCTTCAAGAAACACTACCCTGACCCTTCCTCTTCAAGGAACACTACCCTGACCCTTCATCTTCAAGAAACACTACCCTGACCCTTCCTCTTCAAGAAACACTACCCTGACCCTTCCTCTTCTAGAAACACTACCCTGACCCTTCATCTTCAAGAAACACTACCCTGACCCTTCCTCTTCAAGGAACACTACCCTGACCCTTCATCTTCAAGAAACACTACCCTGACCCTTCCTCTTCAAGAAACACTACCCTGACCCTTCCTCTTCAAGACACACTACCCTGACCCTCTTAGCTTGTGATCATTTGTCTTCACTTATTTGTCTCATTTGTTTAATAACAGTAGGTATCTAACTTATTGATCTTCTACCTCAGCACTGGTTCTGCTCTTAGATGATGTTTAGGAAGGAAATGCACTTACGATTTCTGGTGACTAGTAGTTCTCTTACCTACCTATGTTGAATGCACTTATTGTAAGTTGCTTTGGATAAAAGTGTCGGATAAATGACTGTAATGTAATGTAATGTAATGTAATGTAATGTAGTGTAGGGCCAGCTTCATCGACTAGCTGATGTAGGGCCAGCTTCATTGACTAGCTGATGTAGGGCCAGTTAACTATCCTAACTAGCTAGCTGATGTAGGGCCAGCTTCATCGACTAGCTGATGTAGGGCCAGCTTCATCGACTAGCTGATGTAGGGTCAGTTAACTATCCTAACTAGCTAGCTGATGTAGGGCCAGCTTCATCGACTAGCTGATGTAGGGCCAGTTAACTATCCTAACTAGCTAGCTGATGTAGGGCCAGCTTCATCGACTAGCTGATGTAGGGCCAGTTAACTATCCTAACTAGCTAGCTGATGTAGGGCCAGCTTCATCGACTAGCTGATGTAGGGCCAGTTAACTATCCTAACTAGCTAGCTGATGTAGGGCCAGCTTCATCGACTAGCTGATGTAGGGCCAGCTTCATCGGCTAGCTGATGTAGGGCCAGTTAACTATCCTAACTAGCTAGCTGATGTAGGGCCAGCTTCATCGACTAGCTGATGTAGTTCCAGCTTCATTGACTAGCTGATGTAGGGCCAGCTTCATCGACTAGCTGATGTAGGATCCGTTAACTATCCTAACTAGCTAGCTGATGTAGGGCCAGCTTCATCGACTAGCTGATGTAGGGCCAGCTTCATTGACTAGCTGATGTAGGGCCAGCTTCATCGACTAGCTGATGTAGGACCAGTTAACTATCCTAACTAGCTAGCTGATGTAGGGCCAGCTTCATCGACTAGCTGATGTAGGGCCAGCTTCATTGACTAGCTGATGTAGGGCCAGCTTCATCGACTAGCTGATGTAGGGCCAGTTAACTATTCTAACTAGCTAGCTGATGTAGGGCCAGCTTCATCGACTAGCTGATGTAGGACCAGCTTCATTGACTAGCTGATGTAGGGCCAACTTCATCGACTAGCTGATGTAGGGCCAGTTAACTATCCTAACTAGCTAGCTGATGTAGGGCCAGCTACATCAGCAAAGAGTTTTTA